>JANHGO010000071.1:67834643-67875037 GCA_024606505.1 Aquila spilogaster
ATTCTATTCTATTCTATTCTATTCTATTCTATTCTATTCTATTCTATTCTATTCTATTCTATTCTATTCTATTCTCCTATTCAGTTCTGCTGAAAACTCAGTAATTCAAGCCTGTGTGTATTTCCTCTGCTAGTAGCTAAAACCACTGCAAGGTATGTTTAAGGAAAGGTAGAGGTGTACTGCAGCATAAGGACAGCTATATAAACTCAGCTGTCAGCAAGGCACTGTAACTAAGTAAGATGGAAGCAGTGTTTCACAATGAATGACTACAATAAATTGCAGTCTTTTAATACCAACTGAACGTTATCCTTATTTTAATTCCATTTCTAGTCTGGTCAGCTTGGTGAGCCTCTTCATGTAAAAAAGGCAAACTTTTGATTTGAGAGCAGTTATAACCAGACTACATACATATGGTTTTTTAATGGTCCTTCTTCCTTCAGCAGGTCGTTAGAGACCATATTCCGCAAAGACTTGGCACAGGTTGAAACACAAACGGGTTCAGCCCATTCATCTAACAAGCGAACAGCACTACGATGAATGCACTGCAATGTACATTGTTTGTGCTTTAATTTCACCCTTTGAAGCATTCTGGTTCTAACATACAAAAATCATCATCAAGATTTTCTCACTGTCATTAGTTGAAATCCTAAATGAAGTTTGCTTGAGTGGAAGAAACCAAACAGTTCCGTGTAAATACTTTATCCAGTGCAGTACAATATCATTTACTGTATCAGTAACTAAGAGGCCTTAATGCAAGCAAGTGCAACAACTTTTACTAGAACTAGGTCTGAATACTCAACACAGTGTAGTAATTTGATTGTCTCCAAATGCAGGGGCACAGTTTAAGGTTCTCTGAAAGAACGATAAGCATCTTTAAGGCTACAGGTGCTCAACGTGCTCCCCTCGCTGCCTTCAAACAAAAACAAAGCTGACTACAAATCAATTTGGAAAATAATGTAGAAGGTTTAGCTGCCCAGCTACAACACACACAGCATGAAGGGAGCTGGTCTGAATGCGTGTGTTCTTTGTTTGCAGCTGTTCATTGCTTACATGGCTCTAAAGCTGGGACTGATTTGAATTAATTTAAACTAAGAAATAAATTGCTTTCAGGATACAGCCATAATGCAACCTTCACATATCAAGTGGGGAAGGTAGCAAACAGGAAGAAAAAAACCCACTTATTTGATTTTGTTTTAAAAGGTAGGGAGAACAAAACAAATCATATTGTAAAAAGCTCCTATTGAGACTAATTCACATTTAATTTATTTTACCGTTCTCTGTCTTTAATTGCTTGTTTAGCCATTACTTTTCTTGATTCCTCCATATGTTGTAGCTCTTCTTCTTCCTGTTCTTGCCACTTAAGCTGTTTCTCAGCCCGGTATTTTTTAACCTAGAAATTAAACAAACACAGTAAACAAACTAACAACCATTCATCAGCCTGATTTTCAAGAAGAGTTTAGACATCTGTAGATAGGAACCTGTGTATGAACCCAAGTTCAGCAGCTGAAAAATGTACTGCGTGTGCTATGTGTCCCCTGCTTATGTTCATAATATAAAGCAGTTAAACCTACATGAGGTGAGTGGATGCAGTCCGAGCAGCTTAATCGGGCTGTGGAAAGTAACAATTACGCTTGCTGGCACCATGGCACTCCTGCCAGTTCCTGTATGGAAACCCCAACACGCTGTTGCATAACACCTCCTGTGCTTCCTGACCTCGTGGCTCTTGTTGGCACACAGCACAGCGGCCTGGCCTGCCTCTACCTGTTATTAACACACATGAAGCACAGCTGGCCTGGCCCGCTTCTACCAGCTATTAACACACAGTAGTACTAACACATAGTAATACAAGCCATATTCTACACCCTCTCCAAGACATTCTGTATATTTTTTTTTCTGCATTACACTGAGCACTCTGCTCATGCCAAGAAGAGCTGGGGTGACATGACACATCTATAAGTGTTAACAATTGCAGTTTCCCTTTGTTGACCACTCACTCACTCCTTCTTTTCTACTTTTTCTTCCAATCTACTTGCAGGTACCAGAAGAAAAGGACAAGTTGGGACACAGATAATGACAAGTACTCTGATGTACTTCAAATCAGCAACCAACAGAAAAGCAGCCAGAGCATGCCCCAGTGCTGACTGGGAAAGCCCTGGACCCCATAGAACGGGTGGATTTCCTGGCAATGGCTGCACCAAACAGGAGAAAGAAAAGCTACAAGAGTCACCAAAAGGTATTGCTTCCGTCAAAATAGAAACAGTGTTTACCTCTATAACCCAGACTGATTTTTTGGAAAGACTGTATGAAAGAAGTGTATGAGTTCAGTGAGGAAAGTGGAATTACTTGAAATGCTGTCACCTCTAATTCATTGACAAAAACCGCACTGTGTTTCTAAAATTTAAAATGCCCCTGAAAACCACAGGACAGTAATTTACAAACACAAGCAGAAATCTAAGAATATGCCACATTTTAACAATCAAAGAATACGTTAATTATAAACTTAATTAAAATCATACCTCAATAATCTGTGGAGTTTACAATTAGATTGACAAAGTTCCTTTAGTAAGACTACAGAATTCCAAGACCTCCATATCCTCTGTATCCATAATACAGATAATGACTTACAGTGAAATTCACTTAAGAGACCCTCTCAATTAGGAAAAGAACTGCTAAAATAGCAAAAAAATAACGTCTGTGTCATCGACTGATTGTACTGAATTTAGGACTTCTCCTGGGGACAGTAGCTGGAGTAGCAGTCGAAATGCCTTCCTCTTATGCAACGTACCTTGTGAAGAAAAATGTGCAACTGGTGTGGCTCAAAACAACACAGGTCTTCCAAACAGTGCTTCTATTTCAGCACTGCCAGCTTACAAGTCCGTTATCCACTTAGGACGTTCTTCTTACATGAAGAACATGGAAACAAGGACTGCTATAGCAGCATTCTAATGAAAATGGTTATTAAATCTTGTTAGAAATATTTATAAAATAAAGCTCTCTCTTTTGCAATTATTCTGTATCCCACATTGTCTGAAGGATTCTTCATCATCTCTAAATAGAGGCCAATGGATATTTCTGAAATTCGGTATTTAATTACAAAGGAAAAAGGTCCGATTGAAGAAACAGAGCATTTGTACCTAAGATCTATTGCCATTTTACCCATTCTCACATTTAGATTTAGAAGCATTTGATGCAGCCTGACCATCCAGTTCCGCCAATCACGGATATTCCACGCATTCTTTTTCTGTCCCAGAACACCCAGAGAAGCAGCCGCACACCATGTTAGCAGCCCTTCCGTAGAGCTAAGATGTCATTTACTCGAATGAAACATACGACTGCTGACCTCAAACAGCTGCCATTCCATCTGCGCATAGGCAGAGAACTGTTCCACGTAGACATTATCCACAGGCAAGGGAAAGGCAGAAAATACATACAACTAAAATATTTACTCGTGAAATTAACATTGCTGGCGGTCAGGTCAACAGAGCCTCACAGAGCCTCCTCCCTCCCTTGTGCTTTCAGAGCCACGTGCTGCTATGAACACCACATGGCAAAAGACAACTAAACAGAACAAGCTTTAACAAAAAGAAAAGTAGCAGCACCGTTCTTGCAGCTGAAGAAGTAAACTGTCATTAGATATGGACTCCCCTTTCTCTGTACCTCTAATTCCGGTGCTGGCGGTGGAACCACAAAGGTTCACCATCACGCACTCTGGCTGAGACAACTTACGCATTATCCATCAAACAGCAGCCAAAGTAACACAGTAACACAATGCATATAATCTTGAAAAATTCCCCTGGGTGTATTTGTAAAATTTACGCTTTTAAAGTTCAACGACAATGTCTACAAGAAACAAATTTAAAGTGAAGAGAAAATCCATATTGACTGAAGCTGACCCAAGACTTCTCTGAAGAGAAAGACTTCTCTGCCTGCTTTTCCCACACATAAATATTCCTTTCTCTACATTCGAATCTGAAATAACACTCTTAAATATTACAGGTAAATAGAATAAGGATAAATAAAACAAATTAAAACAAGGATGAAGCCAGGAGCTGCCCGGTCAGAGCTCAGAGCCGACCCTGGTTGGAGCAGGAGGTTGAACTAAAGAGCTCTTGGGGTCCCTTCTAATCTGAATTTTTTTTTCTTAGGAAAAGTGAGAGCATTCCGTGTACTTTGAAGGAAAGAGAAACATCTCATTGAAGTGACTTTTGGACAATTAGTTGCAATTTTTCTAACTATATGATTTAGGATAGCTTGGCAGGAGGACTGCACTCTGCCAAGAAGGTATTTATAATCTTTAAGATAAATTGCAGGAAAGGAAGAAGATCAGGTGACCAACGTAAGCAGAAGCCTCTTGAGTAGACAAGAATCTGGATACATGCAGAACGCCAAGTCGTGACCGAGAACAGTGAGCTCACAAATCAAATAAAACTGATTAGAAATTTGGCAGCTTTTCAAATGTTGGCTCTGGGGACTTACAACAATGGGAATTAACGAGCGGACAACAGTCTATCTGCTGATAAGGCTTCAGCAGCTTCAGCTCCTATTCTCCAGGTACCGCTTTCATTCAGGTGCTTCTTTGCAGAATTGTCGCTACAACCAAATTCAGCAGTCATGCACACCTACCACCAGGCGCCCTTTAGCAAGGGCTGCTGCTTTTGACCTGTTTGCATGGCATAAAGACGTGTGTCTTCAAACAAACAGAAAAAATATCTGAGTGCTATAAAAACAGATAGGGAAATTCCAAGTAGTGTAGGATTTTATTTGCAGCTAAGGCAGTTGTTTCCACCAGCCTGCAAGTCATTTATTTTGGTCTGCTATCATTTCCTTTCTGCTCTTAGTAAGAGTTGTAAAGAAAATTGCTTTAGTAATAACTTAAGCAAATTGCTGTAAAAATAGATAGCTTCAGTTTTTCCTGCAAGGACTATCACTGCGAGAGACACATCCACTGAAATGAGTTTCCATCAGTTTCTAGGGAGTCTAATTGCCCATGTTTTAGTCCCTTCAGTAAACACTTGCTCCCACTAAGGCATGTTGCACAGAAACTAGGCAGGTAAATAAAGACAAGAAGGCAAAGTCTACAGAGAAAACATGGTAACTTATATGAAGATTTCATTTTCCTTCCTATTTGCTTTCTGCAGCGAGACATATACTGACGCCACTAAAGCCTCCAACATGCACCCTGGAAGTATTCTACTTGGAACAGTTCAGCCTTTTCTTAACTCTTCTTCTAACTGCCACATTATAAAAACACAGCTCTTAGTGGCTCTTCACGCAAACTCGTTAGCACGAGAAGTCCCGTTACATTAAAGGAGTTCGTTTACTCATCAGCATCTGGAAGACCAGTTAATAACAACCTATAATATTCTCCTACTTGTTTGTTCCAGAAATAATTGTGCAGCCTTAGCAAATATTCCACAGGTAAATTGGACTCCAAGCCAGCTAGATTTCAGTGCAAAAATAATCAGAAAAAGGGGCACTATATTAATACTAAAACCTCTAGAATTTGTATCATACCCTTAAAACAAAAAGGTCAACAGAAATACATATGTGACAATTTGATTTTATAAACACATCATATTCACTGTAGTGGATTTCAGATTTCTATTAAGATGAAGTTTAGACTTATGCACCAAAGTCATTTCCCAAATGGTCACCACGCTAGTGCTTAGAATAATGTCATGTAGACTTCCGATATCCTGAGCTGGATAATAGTATTGTGCTTCAGGTTCTCTTCTAAGGTCCTTGTGCTGCAAAGTGCAGTGCGCTATCTTGCAGACAACGTCCTGTAAAGCCCATTTGCTGCATTGCAGCATACTTAACTGCAGCATTGGAAGCTTTCATAGTCCTTGCCACACTACTGAGAAGCACAGATCTGTAAGAGTCCAAAATCCTCTGGTGCCTCTGCACTAATGCTCGGTGACATCCAGACAGCTACAAACACTGTCTTTGTGAGTACCCTTTTTTAGGAACAAAGTAACACAGATGCAGAAGTAGAGGCAGGTTTAAGGCTACAAGGGATGGTACCAGGACTCAATGGGCTGCTAATCTCTATCCTAACACTAAATATGTTGTAACAACACAGTGCAATGAGATCAGTTAAAGATCAGTTTAAGGACGGTTGTACATCAAGGAATGCAAAAATACTTAGAAGTTTCTCATACTTTTTCTTTCTCCTGAGCTCTGCGAATCATCTCCTGCTCTTTCTGTAGCCTTTCTTTCTCATCTTCCTTTTCTTTTCTTCTAGCAGCTACAGCAGCTTCTAGCTCAGCCGCCTCCTCCTGTTGTGCTCTCCACTGCAGGATCTGAGAGAAAGGGTTGAAAAGACTGTTTAAACAGCTGTGCAGTAGCATTTGTGCAATGTTGTGATCCTGCAAAACTGAGACTGGTAAGGAAACCTGTGTGATCCATTTTTAAACTAACATTTGTAATCTGTCAGCAATAGGTAATCGTTTAGTTAGCACTGTCCTTCTGCACCTTAATACATAATTCAACACTGACTTGTGTCTTATGCAATAAAAACACATACGAAAAAAATTAAGTAAAACTGCTGAAAGAACCTCAGTACCATCAGATCTTAAATCCCCTTTCAAGCACTTGGACTTCCAATAACAATAAATAATAATAAATGAATAATAAAAATAACAAACAATAAATTTGTTAACGAACCCGTCATTTCCTTTATAAAAGGACATCTATACCGTAAGCGCTGCGGCCCTAAGGGCAGTCTGGTGAGCTGTGTCAGTGACATCCGTATGGGGAAACACCGTCTGCTCCTGACAGACAGTGCCAGTGCAGAGGAGTGGGAACGGAGAGCTGTTATTTCTCAGAAGCAAAACAGCTGATTACATCGCGGCCATTCTCTAAAGCACGGACACAGTCAGGACTAAGCCGCTGTAGCCTGAGAAATGACAAATGATCGTCCGAGCCTCTGTAATTAACTGTCGCCACCCCAACTCCACAGAAGTGCCCTACTAGCTCCTTGCAGTACTTGACCACGAGTCAAGCAGGGGAAAGTGAAAACGATCACAAAAACAGCAAACCAGAAGAAGAGAAATGAGGATTCAGTGACGCTGTGGGTATAAAGCGGATGTGCAAAAAGAAGAGAAGTGGGGAGCTAACAAAGCAGCCTCAGGACCAGACTGCTCCCCATGCTCCCCAGCACATTGCTCCCAGCGTGGAGCCCCGATTTCCCTCGGTGCTGTCACGAGCAGCTCTACGCTCATCTGTTACGCGTGGCTTTCAATGGGATTAACGCCGTCTCCTTGTTGCTGGCCTGCCAGCTCTCTTGGCAATGGATTTCTGAAGTGTTAACAGACCTCCATGTTCCTCAAAGGAATGAGCCTACAGCCATTTCTCATCTGGTTTTCTGTACTACTGTGGGTATTTGTATACTGACAGTAAAACATTTCGGTTGCATTTTTCCATCTTTAATGCATTTCACCATCTGCACGTATGGACCACTGATTTTCTCCCGTGCTTGGGAAAGGCCTTTGTTTGGAAACCTGGGGCCCTGGTGGTCTGAGCCCCTCAGAGAGCGGATCTCTGAGAGACAGATACCAGGTTGTTCACCCCACTTTGCTTAGATAACAGTTCTCCTTTCCTCTTTGCAGCATCCCAATAGGGTCAGGGCATCTTCAAGCCAACTTTGCATTGTTATTCTTGCAGAGTACATACAAATTTTCCAGCTTCAGCTCCATTCCCAAAGTTAAGAATTACAGTGTAGGTGAGCGAGTCTTACACTTTTAAATGGAAACAGGGAGAAGCTGTGCCAGCAAGCACGAGTGGGATGAATGAAAAATGCAGCGGAACTGAAGCAACAGAAACGTGTGCACATGGAAACTGCTGCTGGGAAGGGATGCTTGAAAATATGCACATGGATCAACTGGGATACATACAAAGAGGAAAACTGCGCTTTTTTAAGAACGTATTTGAGAGTATGTGGTAACATAATGGCAGTCCGCACAGAAACAGCCGTCTTTTTTTTGGCTATTCTTTACAAGGATTTTGAGCTGGAATTCAAAACTGTACACTACGGAAAGAAAATGTTACAGCATTACTGCTGTATTCCTTAGCACAGATGCTGCTCCTCATAGATGATCCTTCTCCTCAGAACTGTGAAGATGTTCCCTTAGTAGAATCTCACATCTTGGCTATATCAGTAAAAACAAACGAAGAAATAAATAAATAAAGAGATTCACTAGAATTTCTTCAGCAGTGGTAAAATTGCCCTTTCACTCCTAGAAAGAAAAAAGCCAAACATAAAACCCAGTCCTTTTGGCCCACCAGAGCTTAAGCAGCAATGTTTGAACGTGAACGTGGAAGAACACACAGTCATTTCCACTTCGTGTTCAAAACAGACTGAAACAAACATATTCATGAAGCTTTCAAATCTAACAGCAAAACAAAACCGGAATGCAATCTGCTAGAAGTATATGCAGGCTGGAGCTAAAATAAACTGCTGGGAAACTGACAGGAGATTTAAACTTCGGTAGTAACAACACTACTTGAGGTACTCTGAACTAAAATGAGCCAATAGAGTTAAAATATGTATCAAAAAATGGCTTTCTTAAGCTTGTACTTTCCTAAACCCTGCTTCACATTCTCTTCAAGCTCCCTAGAATAACGATGCAGGCAGTGTAAGTGGGGTCAAGATATGCTGCAGCTTCAGCTTCCTTTAAGTCTGATAACCCTCTCGATGCCTCACTGATCTTCTCCAGATATTAATTACCTGCTTACCAGGACCGCTTTCATTTATTTGATTTCAGCCATTAGTTAGCATGGTGAACCCATCACAAGGGGCTTTCTAAAAGCTGCAGTTAACTGAAACTTCAGGGGAACTTCTGACTGTAAATACATACTGAGATAGAACTGTCCCAACAGAGAGCCTGTCACTGAGACAGCCGCTCAAAGGAAAGCCTATGGCAATACATCAGTAAGTTGCATCTGATACTAAAGATACTAAAACTAGTCTGAAAACATCTCAAGCTTCCTTCTTGGTTCATTTTGGTTAGCAATTGTGTTCATGGCACATACGGTACACACCAGTCTCACGACAAGCCATAGTCTCTCCCTAGTTACATGCACATTCCTCTTCTGTTAGTGCCCTCTGATTGATGGCAGAGATCACTGTTAGGGTGTAATCAGGATTTTCAACAGATTTCATACAAATAAGTGAGCATAACAACCTGCTTTCCATTTTAATCTAATTTAGATAGTATTTCCAGGTGGATGAGTGCATTGCAAAAGAAGAAAGTAGGTAGTAAGAATGACAGAAGGAAGGAAAGTTTCTGTATATTATACTTCCCCACAGTACCCATTTACTCTTTTCGGGAGGCAGCACATGAAATTAGGTTACACCACCCCTGCCCACTCCCACATTCATCCAATCAATGCCTTTCATTAAGGCAAAAGAAGAGTCACATTCTTTAAAAAGTGATTTGTTATTGCAACAAAACAGGAAAAACTGGCAAGAGCAGAACATGACTGCAAAACATTTATGAATTGTGATGCAGTGGGTTGGCACTGTGTCATGTCTGCCCCAAACGAATTGCTGAAGTCATTTAGGATAAAACGTTCTCAACAAAATTAAGCTAAATTAAAATGCCCTATTATGTAAGAGATTCCAAAAATCAGGCACTGAACAACTGAGTCTGACATCAAAATGATTCTGTTTTTAAACTGCATTTGAGCATTAAAACCATCTTTCTGCTGGAGAAGAGTTCTGGTCTCACAGTCTCACCTTACGTTGTGGTCAGACTGCCTGCAAAGGGGAACTTCTCAGGAAGCACCACCCAAGGAAGAAGGCATGGGCCAGATTTCAAACCAGATTCCTGTTATGCTGTCACAGCTTGAAAAATAAAGAGCTAAACTACCTTAACTCATGGCAAGGATCTGGTGCATTGCCTCTTGCAGAAATCAAACCTTCATCTGTATTATTTGCAGCCAGCTGTATCCTGCGCTGCACCAAAAGAAGTGTGGCCGGCGGGTCAGGGAGGTGGCTGCCCCTCTCTGTGTGCTCTGCTGAGACCTCCCCTGCAGTGCTCTGGGTGCCCTGGCACAAGGACACGGACCTGCTGGAGGGGGTCCAGAGAAGGCCCTGAGGATGCTCAGGGGGTTGGGGCACCTGTGTGTGGGGACAGGCTGAGGGGACCAGGGTTGTTTAGCCTGCAGAAGAGAAGGCTCCAGGGAGAACTCACAGTGGTCCTTCAATACCTCAGGAGTCCTACAGGAAAGACAGAGAGGGACTCCTCATCAAGGAGTGCAGTGACAGGACAAGAGGTAATGGCTTTAAACTAAAAATAGGTAGATTCAGGTTAGATACTAGGAAGAAATGCCTTATTCAAAGGGCTGTGAGGCCCTGGCACTGCACAAAGCTGTGGGTGCCCCATCCCTGGAGGTGCCCCAGGCCATGGATGGGCCCTGGGCAGCCTGAGCTGGTGGAAGTGTCCTGCCCATGTTGAGGCCATTGGAACTGGATGGGCTTTAAGGTCCTTTCCAAACCCATCATTGTACAATGCTATGACTCACTTTGCAAACTACACTTTACTGCGTATTTGTACAGCACATAACTCTGTGGGAACACAATCCTATCGGAGAGCCTCTGGGTCTGGCTGCAAAATCAACAACAACAAAGGGCAGGCAGTGAAATGGAATCTCTATGGCACACATTTTAATATTCTGCTGTTTAAAAGTGACTACGGGACACTCAATGTCCAGGCTTTTCAAGAAAAAGACTGTATTCATTGCGATTTTCCTCCAGAGGAGGATATATCTTCAGATATAGATCTGAAGAAGAAAAACCACCCTTAACAGCATTTCTGATGATTCACTAAGGCAGCCATCTGGGACCATAGAATGCACAAAAAAATGAATGTGCACTTGATTGCATTCTTTCTTTCTTACAAGTGCAAAAACTTACCGGGAGATCTTACCGTGTCAACAGAAAATGCTTTGTTTAAATATTAAGAAAACCCCAGTGGTTAAACTAATATTAACAATTACACTGAAAATTGGATCCCCTATTGTCTGTTCCACAAAGGAACTTGCGCCTTAGCAGTACGAGTACTGCCAACATTAACTTTTGAAAGTTTTTAATTATAGCAGGCATTTCAAGTATGTTTCACAGTTCTTGTGCTATTAGAGGAGCTCCTGCCAAGTGAATTATTACATTGCTGTGCTGAACAGAATGCACACATACCTATTTTCAGTTCATTATTTCAATGTTCTATATTACAGTAATGGAAAGTACACTGCAAACTACTTAAAGTCTGAATAGTAATAATATATATACCATGCACTAAATATCACAGATATATCTCTTTTAATGACAAAAACATTTCTGGGGAGACTTTCCTTAGGAATTCTCATTAAATTAACTAAGCTAATGTTACACCATATACAGTCTCTCCTATTAAGAAACACCGGCTTCCCTTAGAAGCAGATATTGAAGTTGCCTAGGGTGATACCAACAAACTTGGCCCCAGGAGCTAAACTCAAGCAGCTAAACTACTTAGCTAGACAAACAGGAACAGAGCACAACTACCAGCATTCAGAGGGCTCGGACGGAACAGCTCACACAAGAAGTAAAGCTAGCCTTTGTAAACTGGGACAAAAATACACTGCAAACCAAGAAGTCAGAGAATGTCTGGGAGGAAAAGTGTCACAGAATGACTACACACAGCTCCAGATCAGTATTCCGGCAGGCTACATTATGCTACATAGATAGAACAAGCAGCTAGAATTCAAATTCTAAGCAAGGATTTCCAATCATCTTCACAGGTTTGACAAAGTCGGTACTTGAAGTCATAACAAAAAGGGGAAAAATAAAATCTTTCCATATCCATACCCTGAGAGTTCATTCTTTCAACCTTATAAAATCACCCCAACTTGCAACACATTTTCAGAATCTCCTAGAGCTTCATCAGTCCCTGGAACATTTTAATGCACCTTTCCTTACTTTAATTATGGTTTGCAGTATTCTCTCTTTTTCAAACTGTTCAAAACTTACTCTGAGAATTCCAGGGAAAACTCTGAGGTGGTCTGGTCCGGGAAGTAACTTCACAAATGAAGGTGATACATGTAAAAGAAGTACCGCAAAACTTAAACCATGTCAACCACGGCATTTCTCTTTAATGTTTTTAAGAAAAGAACTGCAGCGTCAGAACAAGGTGGTGACCTAAGGAATTCTGCTCACAGAGAAAAGGCCGTTTTAGAGCTAGCCACTGTGTTCTGAAGAAGAGAATTAAGCAAAACAGATGTAAACAGTGATTAAGAAAAATGGGGAAAAGCGATGGGAAAAGGAATTGTAGGATTGCAACATCAGCTCTTTAGTAAAGATACTCCTCTCAGTTCAACTCCTACCAGTCTGCTACCCCATCCATGAAGATTATTTATTAATTTGTTATTATTTTTATAGCATGTATTTTTTAATTTCTCCATACAAGAGAAGGTCATCACGTTTTGTTTCTTTTTAATCTGCTATAGAAGCGGACACAGAGTGAAGTCAAACTGGGGTTATGAGAAGATTAACACGGCAAACTTACAAAAAGTTGACATTATTAGCAGCTGCATAGTCTCTTCACCTGCAATACAGCTCATTCAGTAATACTTCAGATAAAAGTAGTGCATGTTGATCTACATCCCTTCCATTCTCAAGTAGAAAAAAAAAAGAAGGTTTTTAGGAGAAGGAGGAATAAAGTTGAAAGGGAAATAAAGAAGTAAAAGATCTAGCCTACCATAGAGGAGCAAGGATTTACCCAGACAGTTTCTATTAATGTTACCTGAAGTCCAGAACAAAGTCCACTTGGGTTAATGAGATAATAAATCCTTCAGATTTTTTTAAAGCTCTGCAGCTTTAAAAATATATATGTCAGAATATATAAAAATATATCAAAATTACTAATTATGAGAAAATATCTATTCAATAACTATAGGAAAGTAGTGCATTTCATATTAAAAAAAAAGTGTTTTCAGACTTCCTTGAGTCACCTACAACTTCAAACCCTACGTTTACCACTCTTGGAAGACCTTCTGCTAGGAGATAGGAAAAATGACATGAATACATGCTGTGAAACATGCCCATCTCCAGGACAGAACTGCTGCAGAAACAGAAACACAGCAGCCCTGACACTCATAGGAAGCAATGGTTGGGTATGCTCTTTGCAGATTGTTTGGGCTTGCGGAAAAAAATATGAAATTTAGGAAACACTGCAGTTAGTTCATGCCATTTTGATACAATGCTGATGTGCAAACGAGGAAAACAAAAAGAGCAAAATGAAATACAGACTGCATTTTCAACACCAGCAAAAACAGAGCACATGCCACTATAATCAGAGGTTACAGGGCAGCAGTAACTGAATCACTGGGTCAGCAGTGAGAGTGCTGCTCCCCTTCCTCCGCGTCAAGACTCAGCCTTGTGAAGGACCCATCTGTGTCACTTTCAGAGTGTGCATCATCTCCTGGGGCTGCTCAGTAAAAGCGAGAAGTAACTTACGGCAGCAGTGGTCAGTGATGTCAACAGGTTTGTGAACAACAAACCATCATGATTTTAACAGATGGTGGTCTGAAACCTCCAGTAACTTTCACCTCTAACCAAACCTGCTCCCTCTTCTCCTACAGGGTGGGAATTCTTTCACCTTCCATTCTTCTGAAGAACAACTTCCACACTCCACAGGGTCTCATATGACAACTCAGGCAAGCAGGACAAGCCAGCAGCAGTCTGCTTTTGACTGACTTCCACAAAACCTATGAAAAATCCTTTTCTGGAGCATTTGGTAATGAGATAACTAAGAAATAATACATTTGCAAGTTCGTTTTTCTAATCAAAGAGTGAATTCATCTTGTGACATTAACAGTGAAAGTTCACACTCCTGGCAGATTTTGTCTGGTACCCTCGAGCAGCTTGTGCTGCGCAGGCTACTCTCTGCAAAGTCTGCAAGAACAAAAGAGAAAATCAAGACTACTGGCACTGGCATTGATTTTGTCCCATAAAAGTCCATATCTGCCACTAAAAAAATATCTAATTGGAAAAACAGAACACAAATAAAAGTAACTTTTCATAATTAATAGAACCGTAGATGCTTTCTTCAACTATAAAATGCTTATGGCAGAAAGAGGGATATGAAAGAAAAGCATTTGAGCATAATCCTGTGACAAAAATCTGTTTTCATATCTGTATATTGACTTTTATAGTGTAAATTCTGGTTACAATCGTAAGGCCTGAGCAAACCAGAAAGGCAGTTAAAACTAATACGCTTTCCACTGGCATAGAGCAGTGTGTCCACTGCTGTGGCTCATTTGGTAACTCAGTACTTACATTGAGCTGACCACTTGCAATCCCTGTGCATTGCCTTTAATAACTATCAAACATAAAACGTGTTGTGTGCAGCTAACGACAGGAATAAATCACTGGAATTAGAAAGAACATGTGGTTATAAATTACCCTGTAAATAATTCATGCAACAAGCAAAAACTGACGCCTGAACTTCTGTTTCTCTCAGATTAATATTTCCTCAATTCCTCTGAAGTAAAACATAAAGGACCGGATAACCCAATAACCATCTGTTTATTTATATTCACATTCTGCTAATGACTTTTTCTTAATTAGAAAAAGGAACAATTATTTCTTCATTTGTAGTTTAAGAATGTCTCCTTTCTATATACTACAAACTGTTTTATGAACTACTTCTACTGCATGTATAGGGAACAACAGTGAAGTTACAAGATTCTCTCCTTTATACATTGGCCTCACAGTAACATCACCATAACAAAGAGGTGTGAACAGCACCAGGAGGTAAGAAAAAACATTTGAGATACTAAACCTTTAAATCTTAGATAAAACATTATGTAATATACTGCAAGAAGATCAGAAAGGTTGACAGTCAGAAATAACATAATTATCTGATAAAATACTGGAGGCAGAGGGAAAAAGAGGGGAAAAAAAGAAAAGCATGGAAAGCGGGCAAAGACAGCCTCTGCGTATGCTTCAAGCTTAAAACATACAAGCTCGATCTGACCCAAAAGCTGTGCAATTTGTCAATGCTGTACTGACCTCAAGCTAATAAATCTAGGTTGATTAGCTCTAGATTGAAAACATCCTACCGAGTCAGAGCTGGCTCATCTTTGGTGTGATTCAAAGTCTTGGGTATGGAGAAGTGCTATAATGTCCTACAACTCTCAGGTTAATCACATACTTCCTTAATGAGCACCTGTATTTAAAAACCAGCTTATTAAAACTTCTGCAAAAAAAAAAAAAACTGGCTGCATCAATGGCCATTACTCAATCCTTCTGAGAAAGAAAACTCTTAAGTCACAGAATCACAGAACCATAATTGTCTGTAAACTCCAATCATTAAACTGCTGGATTAAAAGGTCACTGACAAAGCCTATAAATGGTTTAGTGTACTGTACATATTGCATGGAAATAATAATGATAATGAATTTGATAAGCAAAAAATCTTTAAGTGGTGCAATGTAGCCAACCTTCATAGACTTTAATGAGGTCATTCTGGTTAACATGAGCTGCATCCAGCACTTAGTCTCTTCTTACGCCATGAAATGTTCTCGGTTGTACGAGCCAGATGTGTTTGGTTTGGGACTCAGACCTTAAGCTTTCATCAATCCATAAATAATAAAAAATAACAAATTACAGATGTCCCACTATTTATTTTAAAAAATGTTTCCTGCAAAATTATCAAATTGTAGACAAAGCATTACAGTTGACAGCCATCCAGAATTTAAAAGCAAACAAGCATTCAGTTGCATAACGTTGATCTCATTTGGCAGTCAATTCATTCAAGTCAGTGATTTGGCTGAATAAGGAGGTACAACACTTCCCTCTAAGTTTACTGCTATTTTATTGAAAAATAAATAAAATCCTTCATTCTCATTATGTAGGAAATGAAAAGAAGAAAGTCAACCTTCAACATGCTTTACATAATTTTTAATACTCCCATTAATTCCATCTAACTGGTCTCCTTTTTCAATTAATTTATCTTAGGTTCTGTTAGGATACTAGGATAGGACTGCATAAATTGCTCTCCAAAAATTAACAATCTATTGTAAAAGATTTTAGCGCTAGAGTGGGGATTAATCCCGGAGCACAAAAAGAGAAAAGATATAAAGGAAAACTGACACTTTGCTTTATGCTAAGGAAGAACAGCCTCACCCTATGCATCATGCACATGAGACTGAACTGCCCTTCCGTGTACTTCTGCAGGTCCTCTGCTGACTGTCCTTTGTAAATTGTATTATATGAAGGTAGAGAGAACTGGATTACAAATACTAAGTTCAATAGAAAATAATATTCTGAACACCTGCAAACACCAGGATGGAATCTACAGATGCAGAACAGTGAGTAGTTCAGGCTGTCAAGCACCAAGTGTGGAGCAGCACTCTGCCAACCCTCCTAAAAGGTCACTCTCACCTCGTTACCTAACTACCTTTTGACAGAACAATTTGCTTCTCTTTATGTTGTTTAAGAAGAGAAATTTTACTAAAACACAGCATCTTCTATAGAACCAAATGCACACACTGTAAAGAACATAAAACATAACATGAGTGATTCCCTACTGCTCATTTAGGGTATATTTCCCCCCACAGTTCTGTTGTCTCCCTCCCTCGGGGCGAACAGAGGTGTTAAAGATAGGTGTCAGAAACATGTATTTGCTCTTTAAGGATAAGAGAGTATACCCTCGATAGCACTGCTCATTTCACACTTTATTTCACTTGGATGAATGACTCGTGATTTATTTCACCAGAGCTTCCTGAGTTGTTCCAAAGTTCGTCCTTAGAGGCTCTGATTTCTGGTAAGGACATCCATTGCTTTTCTGGGAGATGAAATGTGGAATCCAAACTTAAAAATCTATTCCCCAAGTAAAAACTGCTGCAAGCTAGAACCTATCTTCTCTGCTGTTTTACTTTTCAATCACTGTACCATCTCTAGTCAGCCACAAGGCTGAGTCGCATCAATGGCACGGCTGCTTCTTGTGCATTTAAACCAACTTTAAATCATGTGTTCATTAGCTTGTTTGCTATGCCTTGGCTTGTTATTGCCACAGGAAATACATAAACATTGGGTGATATTATGTGGTTATTACTTACAACAATAAAAAATACGTAGCCTGACACATACTTGCCTCTCTTTCACACTGCTAAATCTGTACTACAAGTAGGAACAGATTCTCACATGCAGAAAAACTCCTTTGAAGAACTGTAGAAACACCAAGCAGCGTACAATTCTACAGAAAGGCTAAAAAATTTGGCTAAGTGGCTGGAAGTGAAAGGTGTCACAGTCAGAGCTTACTCTTCTCCCATTCTGCCACCAGCAGCTGCATACACAAGCCATTTTCATTTCGTACTTCTGCATCGTCTGTATGTACAATGGACCTAGCGATCCTTGGCACTTGTAGAACTGTTCAGACATGGGCACCTCACAGTCCGTGTGCCATAGCTTCATTTTACAGCTGCCATAGAAAGGCATACAAATACAGTGACCTTCCCCAAAATCTGCAGGTGTAATGAAGGAGATCTGCATCTCTCACATTCAGGATACAAACTCTTCACAAGCATACCTAGAGCTTACAACACAGATAAATCATTCAGCAAGTACATTCTTTTCTTCTGAGAAAGTGGTACGTGCAAGATTTCCTTATGCTGAACTCACTGAAATGCAAAACTCGAAGTCAGTTAATGACAAAAAAGATTAGAACAATCCTACACCTGGTTTCCAGCTCTACAGTCCTTCCTGTGCAGAGACAAATTTATTTTTAATCTCACCGTAATGATCCTCATCAGGATGGATTTTCACCTATGTATATTTAACTCCCAGACTTACTTCTTAGCTGCCAGCAGCCCCTTTCCGTGGTACAGCTTCCATAGCTGCACACTTCAGAAGTGTACAAAGAGAAGACACCTGAAGGAACTTCCACTGAGTAACGTGTAAACTTTCAAACGCATATACCCGTCAAATGCAGACAAAACACATGGATACATTCAGAATAAATTCCCTCAGAAAAGCTTGCCCAGTTTCTCCTTCCATCCTGCAGCCCCCTCAGCTGCAGAGCCGATCAAAAGAAAGTCACAATGATGTCCTTCTTCAGCGGAAACGCGGCACCTTTTTGATTCCTCTCTTCTGGGGAAGAGGTGAATTGTTTCTGATCAGACTTTCACCTTCTTTTATTTTTTAAAACAAAGTCACCTTTGAAAGCAGCTTTTGAGAAGTGCAGCACTAATAGGTTTAAGTCTAAAACAGTTCCAGGTTACGGAAACAGGAGGTCAGAACCTAAGGACTTTGAGGCAACGTTCAATGCATCACTGAGAATCTTAAGCTACGTGGAGGTAACAAAACAAAGGTTACTTTTTGAGGAGAAAAAAAGAAGACTGGCTCATAAAATGCATATTTCTGGAATAAATGCCCTTCCACTCCTATAAGCACAGGTGAGAGAAACACAGCAGTTCCAGAAAGGAAGGCCTGGGGTTGACACCAGCGCTTGTGCAGCACCAGGAAGAGCTCCTCACACCGCTGGATCAGGAAGCCTGCCCGTTTTCTGAGGTCAGGAACTCCTGGCTCGGTCAGGCCCAGGCAGTTTCAAGCCCTAAAGTGTTTGGATTCAAATCTTCCTATGACAGCAGACTCCAGGAATGGGGAGGGCAGTGCTGTGCGTTGTCATTATGAGTGAAAAACTAGCCTCACTATCAAACATCCTATTCACAGGTCAGGTTCACTGTGGTATTCAGCTGTTTGTTATTTCATGAAATAGTTGGGGTTCAAGATAATGTTGGTGAAGACAGAATCATATGCCACACGTGCTTTCAAATGTTAATTTATGTGCAAGTGGAAAATCACAGAGAGCAGTCCAAACAAATGTCTTTCATGCCCAGAAATGTGATTCTCCTTACAAATGCCTTCAGCATCAACATTGTAATACTTCCCTCTGCTCTCCAGGCTCCTCTTCTTGTACTTTTTCTCTTAGAAAAGCAAGTTTTGTTTGTTTGTTTTTAAGTCTTTTTCACCTCTTCACACAGCAAATCACCTTTCAGAATAATGTGAAACCTCTGTTTCACAACAAGGGCAAAAGTGATGGGACCAATTTTTAAGAATTCTTTCTACAACCTAAAAATTAAACAGAAGGGAAGGCAGATACTTGTCATTGCTCTGAAAACAAACCAGTGTTAATTTAAAAGACTGGTGATAGTGATGCTGAACAGAACAGAACATGTTTCACTATCACTTCAGAAGATTCTACTGTTAAAAGCAATTATGACATCGTTACTCAACAAAGTGTGTGAGGTTTAACTAAAACACAAATATTTTGCGTTTTGCCAGGGCTAAAAAGAAACAGAGTAGGTGCCAGACCTCCATGCCTGGTGACTTGCTTGCAGCCTCTCATATTCTAAACAGCAGAACAGACCTTGTTTTTCCAATTCAGAAAAACTAGTTCATCAGACTCTGATGGTGCTAAAAATCCACCACAATAAATGTGATTGCAGTTTATACAGAGGTTATACCCACAGCACGAAACTCATAGAAAGGCCTAAAATGAGCTAAGTGATCAAATTCTTGATCAGTAAAAGACAAACGAAGTTCAAGAGCTGCTAGAAGGAATATGATGCTAACAAGGATCCCTATGGGTAATGAAATGGAGAATCTTCAAAACCATTTTCAAGTCAAGCTTCACAAACATACTGATCTGTACCAACAGACTGCAGTTCGTCCTTTCCTCTGTTTTGTTTTGTTGTTAGTTGCTGGGTTTTTTTTATTGTCCAAATCAGGCTGGTAAAAGCAGGATTGTTATCTTAGTTTGTTTTTCTTCATCTAAAAACTGTAACTTTTAGAACAGGTTTTGCTTCCGTTCATTTTGAATTTGGCAGTAAAAAAAAAGTTTGCATGAGGTACATTTATAACTGACCCTACCTTGGCTTTCAGCTCAGCGCAGATCTCCTGTTGCTTTCGTCTGTTACTAGCTGATACTGCTTCTGCCTCCTGAGCAGCAGAGGCTTCAGCAACAGCCATCACTGCCTTCAGGAAAAACACTTTCCTAGCTTGAGTCCAATTTAATATCAAGACTCTGCGTTGATTCTTAATGAAATTGTAATGATTCCAAGATTTCTCATGAGTAACCTAAAAAAAAGTAATGCATTTCAGACAGGCTTGAAAACTACACATCAATAACAGATTTAGCAAACCATGAATATCACTGGTATAATTACTGTATCACCAATATCTCCATGGGATCCACAATTTAGGGCCTGAAAGCATTCTGCCTGGTGCTAGGTCTGTAGCAGTCTTCCAACATTGGCAGGCCATCCTAGCACTGCCATCCTTCCCTGTTGTCTGCCTCCATCCCACAGCACTTCAGTATCCTGATATCCCACTGTTCCTTTCTGAACAGTACTTTTGGAATATAAATAAATGAAATGCTTTCTTGTCATAGAATACATAAAAGGCAAGTTAGGTCTCTTCAAAACATCCTCAAAAATACCAAGCACTTTTAGCGAGATGAGGCTCTTCATAGCAAATTATGGCCTCCTATAGAGAAACAGAACACCATATAAAGCAGTTGTACCAATGTAGTACAGATGAGAATTAGCTTCACTTTTTCTTTCCTAACAGGACACTTGCAAACAGATTTTTAGCTTGCCAAGGAGCATACTGCCATTAATAATACACAGTTTTTCATCTTGAATACTCCTTCTTTGATCTTAATCAGTAAGGTTCCAGAGGACATTCAAGCTTTGCTCCATTGACAGAAGCAGTAACAGGTGAGGCTGCACGGACTGAGGCGTTAGAGACTTGGACCTGTCTTACATCCCCCAAAAATATGAGTTCCAAGGATGAATGTTCTAGAGATGGGCTTCTGCTCACAAGCTTCATGGGGACCATCCTTGATGCTCGCTTCCAGGCTTTTGGCAGAGGACAAGGGGATGCTGACTCAGCTGGTGCCTAGCTCACAGGTTCCCCATTGGCTCGCAGCTGGTTGGAGATTAAATGGTATCACTCACTCTGGAGCTTTTCTTTGCTCAGTTGTTTGTATGGCCACTGCATCAGAGGTTCACATTGCCATCACTGCTGTCTCAAACTCAGGTGAGCCTTGCTGGCAAGCAGCTAAACTACACTGAGAAACTCCTGTACAAGAAATGGGATGTGCAGCTTGCTCATCTAAGAACAGGTCACTCTGATGACCTGCTACTGAATCAAGCACTCAGCGCTTGTCCCGCTCTTCTTCAGAGAGAAGGAAGAAGTTTAGTTAGTTATGCTAATGTAATAAACGTCTTAAGAACAGATTCTTAGTACTGTTCTAACATTTCTGTATCTATCATGATAATATAAACACTGTATCCAACGCAGAATTACAATTTTTAAATTTTAAATGGCCCCCAAAGAATTAGAGAGGCCCATTAATAATGGCTATGATGAAAAACAGACAAACATTATACAAAGCACATCCTTATTTAGCCCAGTCATCACACGCAAAAGTTCTGAAGTCCACAAGAACTTTACTATCGGTGAAAGTATGCCATAAATCTGTATCACTTCATTGTCACTGCTTTGTAGTAGGCACTCCTCAAATACAAGAAAGCAGATGGTCCAAAAATACATGCAGAGATAAAAAAAGACTCCTACTTTCCCTATGACATCCTGAAGTATTCTGGCCTTGAACTGGGTTTCTCTATTACCTGCTATGTGCTTATTCACTGTGGAGTGTAAAAGGAATCAGCAATCAATTTGAAACGCATTACGAATATAAAAATAGCCTCTCCCTGAGAGCAGGAGATATCTTTTCGCTCTTCCTGCTGTATATGTGCCACAAGCCAATTAAAATAACTACTCCTAGACAGTGTGACAATGCTATACATCCTCATAAAAGAATAAAAATAACAAGAGAAGCTGAATAGCGTGACATAGCTATAAAATGGTACAGCAAAGCAACGCTAGCAAACTAATTTTGTGAATTTGGCAGTAAGGGTTTGTGGAACTATAAAATCCCCACAGAGCATATTTTGAAGATGCGAACAAGAAGAGAACAGTTTTCAAGTTCGAGGATTTTATAGACGGGGACATCTCGTCTTCACCGAGCAGAGTAAAATCAATAATTAGGAAGTTATGAAAGAAAAGCCTTCGTTAAACACTTTTAACACAAATGCTCACTGGAAGCTTTCTGTAAGAACATATATATTGGAGCTATACTAACCAGCTCGTGTCTAGACTTGTGAGGAAGATATCTCTGCAACATATCAAGGTACAAAGTCCTTCTTTGCTGAAGATCACTCGGATACTGATTGACGACAGTCTGAAAAACCCACTGATCTTCTTCCTTCCAGTCAGTGTTCCTACAGAAATTCAAAACAATCGGTCCCAATGTAATTTAAGAATTTAAAAGGAGGAGTCCGGTTCTAGGAGGTTTTTTATTTGTTTCCTTACGAAGGGCCTAACCCTTCGTCGGGCTTTTTAACCATTCTGAACCTGTAAACTCAATGTTGGTTCAAAGCCGGGAAATTCAGACTTACTTCAGTGACTCAATACAAACCCAGATTGCTTTTGTAATGTAAGCATTTACTGTGCTGTCATCTGAGTGAATTCTTCTTTTTCTAACCTGACTTTTTATTAGGGAATGACATTGTGTTTCTCATGTTATGTTAAGTCACACAACATGAAAAAAACAGTGTGAAAAAGGAAAACAGTCTCCACCACTGAGCACTAATTAAATTATCAAAATGGATGAAATGATAATATCATTATGCAGCTAGATGAGGAATTAGTTAAACACAAGCTTCCAACAGCCACAGAATTATCATCAAGGCATAAGATTTATGTCTCTTTTAAATAGAAGATGTAAGAATCAATCTGTCATCAAAATTTCAGAAAACTGGAGGAGCAAGATGTAACAAACATCCAAAAACTCAAACGCAGTAACACGAATTGGAGATCAGCTTATACCCTCCATCTGAACATTTGCTTTGCAGGCATTAATATCATGCTTTTATTGTCAGCATTAATGTAAGAGCAGCAATACTAAGACCAAAAGCTCTCTAAGTCCTAGTAACGTCTTTTCAGAAGTGACTAAAAGCCTAGGGAAGATTAAAAGAAGGTAATTATATGAACTATCCCAGATACTGGTTTAGGACTAAGAATACTGAAGTAATAATCTGGATTTGGACACCGATTAATACTAAAATGAATGAAATTGTGGACAGAGCAATCTTTCCCTCAACAATTTTACCTGAGATAGACTCACGTTACTCTTACTCCCCACTCATTTTCTTTTAACTTCTCATAAACTGTGCAGAGTATCTGACAAACTATTTCCAAGATGCAGCTGTTCACTTTTAGATTCAGCACCATGAAAAGAAATGGAGGAGAAATGGGAGAGACAGAAGATCCAGTTCCTGTAAAAAGTTTATTTTCAATGACTGACAGCTACTGTGCAAGTGTTGGAGACATAAAAAGGGAAATGACTTCAGTAAAGCAGACATTCTCTAGCAATGAAAGTGCTTCTTTACAGGCTACTCCTTAATTTTTCATGAAAGACAATGAATGAAGATGGCTGAGTGCAGGGTACTTTCATTTTCTAGGAACAAAGAAGAAAGTGCCCAAGAGAGAAAAAGGGGTTAGGGAACCCACCAAAAAGGGAATGGCTGCAGTACTGTCCTGTAACTGCAAGGCTATGCTGCAGGTCTCCAAGAGCTCCTGAGCTATGACACAGAGGAGGCAACGGAAAGATGTGCTATTCCTGCAGCCTCTATGAAAGGTGTCTCACAAATGATCCTCAGAAATGAGTGCTTTAAAAACCACCCCCCTCTTCTTTTCTCTAGAGAGTGTTTTCAATGCAATCAGTTCAGTTATTAATATTAGAATCTGTGTCATAATTTGGTATTTTGAGGTATAGGCGTTCTGAAGAGTAACTGTAATGAACAAATTAATTATTCTTTGCTGTGACTTAAACCCCTTTGACTGCAACTGCTCCTGTGGAGGCTTAACTGACTATGTCTCTTTTTCTTAAGATAACACACAGCAATCTTTCTAAACATGCAGGTTTGTGAACAACCTGAGGTCTTTTGCCTACAGTAAAGCACACCCTGACCAGGAGACACTGCACTGCCCACCAGAAAGCAGGGACCGGCACAAACCCTGCGCTCAGAAGTCTGGCCTGGTGCCCCCCGTCTGCAGGGCACAAGGGGGTGCAAGGTGTTGCACCCACATCTGCCTCAGCCCTCTCACCTCCCTAAGGATCCCTCTGACTGTCCACTGCTGTGATGGCAGCTAACGATAGGTGCAGTGCTGCTCAGGAACAAGATGGAGAAGTTGGGGGTTGTGGAAGATGGCCCAGGGAGCTAACAGCTGGAGCCACATGCAGGTTATTGTAAGCAGGGAAACACAGACTGCAGAAGTCTTGGTTTGTCAGCTGTGAAGAGCTTTGGTCAGCTGTACACAGACAAACAGCTAAAGGAAACACAATCCAGTCCAGTGTATTTGTAACCATTACATGCACAGAGAATTACAAAATACCTTGCTTTATTAAATGCAAGATATCTTCTTAATTAAAATTGGTGTAAAATTACATAAAGGAAGACCTCATCTAAATAAAATCTGAAAAGCGTCAGCACTCTTTACATTAATATTTAAGCTAGTATGCTTCTTCAGCACCAGGATATTCACAAACGTTTACAAGGCTGATGGCACAACCCAATTTTTAAGTGTACTTCTTGCTTTTCTTCTATGTATAATTCTGGTACTAGAAAACATTTCAATCTTGATTCTGTTTCAGAACTGAAACAGGGAGATTGTCTTACACTCAGCAAGCCTGGGGCAGCTGCTTCCTTTGAAACAAATTTACCCAGGGTTAATCCCTGGCTTTACACTTTTAAAGAACACAAAAGAACTCGGAAGGGAAGCTCCTCGATCTGCCCTATAATCCCCACATACCCTTTACAATAGCTAGGGCAAGGTAAACTTGATGCACCACTGTGTTGCTGAATCTGCAGACAGACTGCAACAATGATTCTATATTGTACCATATGATTAATGCCACCAAGTGAGATGTTAACTTCCCTGGCTATCAATTATGTCATCGCTCATTGTTACCCCAGAAACATCCTATTAACGGCACTGAAAAAAGGAACCACACTTACTCAACTTAGTCGTAATATCCCTTTCATTTGAAAGGACGTTGCCAACGTGCTGAATATGCAGTACTAAATCCATCTTTCAGTTATTGAAATACTTCAGATATCCTTGGAAAAATATAGTAGTACTTAGAGAATCATCAGCTATAACACATCAATTCCAAGCGCACAGTTTATGGGATAATTTAGAACTTGGGTTTTCCCCAAAAACAAAATTTGTGTTTCAGCAGAAATAAAGGAAGTGAATTTAGATTGACCAAACATCATAATCCTATATTATGCTTGAAAAAAAATAATCTTTTGTTTCTAAAAGCAATAAACATTGAAACTGCTATAAATTTGCCACTTGCTGCTTAATAAATGCTATAAAAATTGGAAAGATCAGAACAAGTTTTAATAAGTATCATGTTGTAACACCTAGGACATTACTGTAATAACAGGAGAAGGTCCTACAGAATATCTAGGCAGCTTATACAAAAGATATGTAGATGACATCACTTTCTAGGGGATCCAACATCTTACACCTGTTTGAGCATTCTCAAACTAGTTCATCAGCAGTGGCAGGCTATTTTAGTGCTGCACTGCTATGCATGTAGGAAAAGGGGAAGTTTTAGAACTAGTTTGTGATCGTTTTACCAATGAAACACAGGGCTTCTTCTGCTCTCTCCAGTTTATTCTGCCCAGGCTCCAAACAATTCCACTGACCTTCCCACTCCCCATCTTCTTAAAACATGACATCATTTTAGTCCAGAGGAGTATCAGTAAAGAACAAAAAGAAGCCAAGGCACACAAGGTACAACAGCTGCAACTCAATACACTCTCCTGGACTCAGGTTAGCTGGAGCACGAAAGCTGATCTTTACTCCCATTAACATATTACATTTCTAGGTTATATATTACATTTCTAGTTATGTTACATTTCCAGATCACTATGAATATTTGTGTTCTTTCTACTGACTTCTTCATTTACAGGAAAATCTCTCCTCCTTTAAGCTATTCTGAATCTACATGTATTCTTACATTTATTTATGATGATAATTAGTGCAATGATCCAAAATTCTCTAAAAGACTGGACCTATTTATCAGCTTTACAGGTAAATGCACTTAAGATCTGTGCAAACAGCTGCTGACCTTAACCCCAGAGAGCTGGGCAGTGACTCAACTGTTCTCTGCACCGAATAAAATAAAACCAGCTCTTACAACAAAGGAAACTGCAGAATCTGTAAATTGCAAAATACATTAAAGTTTATGTTATTCTCTGCAAAAAGAAATCCAGAAACAGATATCATTACCTATATATGACATCTAGCTGTTGATCAATCTCTTGCAGCTTAGACCAGTATTCATTTGCAAGCTTACGGTATTCATTGATAACGAAGCTCTTCATGTCTGGATAGGGGAACTCCAAAGACAGCAGAGCTGAAGGAACTTCATGGAAAAGTCCATTTCTCTCTTCAAAACCATGCACTAAAGCCTGTGATGAAAAATGCTACTCAGCACACTAATCTTCATTACAGTTTTTCTCCAAAATTGTTAACTGAACTCATAAGGAAAAGCTTACCATTGTTTTGTAGTCTTGAAGCTCTCTTTCCAAAGCCAGACTTTCAAGGTTAAGAAATTCCAAAATTGTTTTCCTTTGCTTCTTCACAGATTCAATCTATTTCATGAAATACATTACTGTTACTTCTTTATATTGTTGGAATATGAATTTTCTTATTTAGAAACAAAAAGCTTTATTTCCAGTTTAACTCTGCTATGCTTTTACAGGTTTCAGTGAAACAGATTTGCACTATGGCAAGCACAGAACTTACTGCATACTTACTGAATAGTCTGAATGTCAGCTTTAGTCTCAAAACACTACATAAAAAATAAATGAAAAAGCTAAATAGCCCATGATAAGAAACTGTAAAAGTATTGTTAAAATGCCAACCTGCTGTAACTTCTCAGCTAGATTGAACTTGTGTTTCAGAGATGAGTCTTCTGTGAGGTAATGCTGCATTTCAGACAGCCAGAATTTCAAATTCTCTCTTAGGTGCCAGATTGGAGCCACAGTATCTGTTTGGTAAGCATCCCGCTCCTGTGACAATTTATGCTCTATATGCAAATGAAACATAAAGCTTTCTAAAACACGAAGTATTATGCAGCACTGTGCTTCCTAAATCAAAAACTGTCATGACAGGTATTTAAAAACTCAACAAGTAATTAAGATAATTTTGACTGTAATAAATAATCAAGAAATGAATTGAAAATTCTTACCCAAGTCCCACATATCCAAAAAAAAGTCATACTTATGACTTCCTTCATCAAGAAGAGTCTGTATTTCTGCTTCTGCTTTTTCCCTGCAAGATATGAATGAGTTTTATAGAAGACTTGGTTTTTTGTTTATTACGTTTGCAAAAATGATAAACCTCAAATCATTCATTCATTAAATAAAAGGGATTCTCCACGTGGGAAGGTACTAAGGGCAGGAGTTTGATGTGAAAGCGATATGGAATCCACCATCCCTTCAGCAAAACATGCTGATATTGATCTGCTATATAGCATGCAAGCTGGTGGATCTAGACAGCAAAGTTGTGGTTTGGGCAGCAAATCATCTTGTTCTGCCCATGTGCAATCTGTTCTCTTTGCATCCACAGACCCCTTTCAATGGCAGTCACAAACCCTTTTGCCTGCACAAAGATTTATCTTTTCCTCCTAATGTCCCTTGAATCAAGTGTGCCGCACAAGGATCTCTGCCTACTGATGTATTTAGTTAACAATGAATAAGATTCCTTGGGTCTTACCTGTTCTCACTAAGTCTTTTATACTCTTGCCACCACACTTGACAATGCTGTTTCAGTAGCATTTGCTCTTTGTTAATTTTTGAAATTTGCTCCATTTTTTCGATCTGCAAGAAGATTAAAAGACTCTATGTCTTTTTGGTACATTCAATATGTTTATCAAATTTCTTTGTATTGAAACTGAATTACAGAACAGAAAACCTAAAAGCTCTTTACAAAGCTATTTTCTAAAGAATAAGGGGTCCAAATGTAATTAATTTCCATGAAAAATTTTATTCCACTTCAAGTTGCAATTAAAATGACAAATGAAATAAGTGTAATCCATTTTCTTCTCCTTCTCTTTCATATTCCTGTTCCCCAGAGGATAAAGAGGATGGATGAGTAAGAGAAAAAAAAACAAGAAACTTTCTTACAGGTGGGAAGATGAAAGAATGAAAGCATATCTTTAAAGAAAAATCATTTTAAACATCGGTTACTGAAAAAGGGTGCTTTTCTAAATCTGTCCAACTAAAGATGCTCTGAATTTGTCTGCACATTTCACAAAGACATTGCTTCCAACTTCATACAGAACAGGAAGGCATGTTTTCAGAGAGATGGAGTTACTTCTTAAACTAGAGGAAAAGCCATCATGGAACAGCGGATGAAGTAGCACCCAGATATTCTGGCTAATCAACAGTGAAGAAAGAAGGAACAGAAGAACGCCCAGCAGACATCTGCTACTCTCCTACCACTTCTCTTCTTGCTTCCCACCACCACCTTCCTCTGCACCACCCAACCGCAGCACTCCCCAGCCAGCTGCTTCAAGTGGCAATAAAAACCCCTCCATTTGCACAGGATCCCTCAATTCAACCCCAGCTTTTGTTTGTTTGTTTTCCTCCTTAGACCTTTTTTCATGCAGACAGATCATTCTACTGCAGAGTGGGAGCAAGACAAGGAAAAGAATTAGGAAACTCTTGTCCTGCTTCATAATAGGCTGTGAAGAATAGATATCTCACTTCTCATGAGTCTAGGAAAGAAACACTGCTGTGAAACATAACTGCTAGTTTTTCACTTGGCTTAGGTGGAAGTAAGCTGCTGCTAAAAACGCAGAGTCAGCTTTCCTGCACTGTGAAACCAGGACAGAACCACACACTGCCCTCAGTGCTCACATGCACGAAAACATGGACAGCAAAGCCCCTGGAAGACCTCTTCTTCATTCCCTCCACCTGCTGGGTAGGCAATATCTGCAGGCTTTGAAACATTTATACTTATTAAGTGAAGCACAGATGAATATATCTAGTTGAAATCCGAAACAAGAATTTGGTTAATCCGTTGTGCTTAGGTAAGAAACTGTTTGGTGGTACTTTTCATGTCAGAAGTTGTAATAGGTGCTACTGAGAGATTACACAACTGTGAATGAGAACCAAGGAGTTTATAGGAAGACACCTATGTGACTGCACTGTTAAGAGGTTCTGAGAACACCTGTTCTATGCTTTCAGTCAGTACATCACACTGCCCTTGAATCAAAGAAAATGCCTCATATTTACTGCTTACATATTTTTCAGCTCCAAGAAATTCCACACTTCAACACTGAAGTGTCCAAGTAAAATTAACAGCGGAGTAAACTCACACCTTTTGCTCCTCTGAACACTGACAAAACAATTTATTATTCCTGTTCATTGTCAGATTCCATGCAGGCAGTGAATAGAAATATGATCACTGTATGTAAAAAAATAATACAAATTAGAAAATACATACCTTCAGTTGAATTTTTGTGGATGCCATTTTTTCTGCTGCCGTGAGTTCATATAGATGTTTGTAGTCAATGGGTTTATACTTCTGACTGCAAAGAGCATTTCTCATAGGAATCACCAGATTTTCTAGTTATCACATAAAATATTTATAATCACGTCAAATTCTCAAGAAATATTTTAAGTTTGAGCCATAAAACGAAAGCATTATGCAGAGAAATTAGAAACAGTATAATAAAAACATTAGAAGTTTCCAAAGCAGAGATTTGTAGGTGCTGAATAAGAATCTGAAACAAACACAAGCTGGTAGAAACAGCAAGAAAAAATAACTATTTGTCTTTTCACAAGTAGTTTAGTAAAAGCAGTTATTTTTTTCTATGTGAGCTCAAAGAATAATTCACTTCAAATTGAGTTTACTGGAATTTCAGTACATTCTAACACAGAAATATGTAAGTTTCAGTATAGGCATAATAATGACACAAACTGGAATACCACCTCAACATTTACTGTCACGTATGAATTGATTAATAGGATTTTTTTTTTCTCAAAAAAAAGCTCTGTACATTAATACTTGAATGTAAACCGAATCAGTCTCAGTAACACTTCTCATCAAATCTCCAGCCATAAGAGCAGCATAACTTTTCTACAGAACTTCCCTAAAAAAACAAGGAAGGCATTACATTGCGCTCCTGTCGCATGTGGTATGGTTCAGAATGCCCACTTTCTGCCTATACCTCTATCATCAGTATTTGAAAGGTTATCACAATACTGAAAGACTGTTGTCCAAAAAAAAAAACGAGGAAGCAGCTGAGCTGAAAAAGCATTTGATAAAGCTTAACCAAGCTAGGCTTTCACCACACAGTGAAGCTAACTCACACTTATCCCTTCAAGAGACCGCACTGAGGGAAAATTTCTTTCATTTTATCCTTCCTATAATCTTCGTATGAACAACTCTTTCCCCCTGGTTTTTAGACCTGCAGGGAGCATTGGACATCTACTGTCTTTTGTTCCCCTAGATCCAGATTTTAAACCCTCTTCCCTAAGTTAGCAAGGTTCTACACAAAGACTTTTTCCTTCCTTCTGAGATTGGTTACAACTTTGTCCATCAGAGATCACGTAGACTAGATATGAGGAAGAAATTCTTTACTGTGAGAGTGGTGAGACACTGGCACAGGTTGCCCAGTGAGGTTGTGGATGCCTCCTCCCTGGAAGCATTCAAGGCCAGGCTGGATGGGGCTGTGAGTAACCTGGGCTAGAGGGGGTGTCCCTGCCTACAGCAGGGAGTTGGAACTACGTGATCTTAAAGGTCCCCTCCAACCCAAACCATTCTATGATTCTACATAACGTCATTCTGCATTCAAAGAAGGAAAGGTTTAGCAGCCAAACCCTCTGAAAAACCACTCATTCAGTTCTTCCTCTTAAGCCTGTTAATCCTTCACTACTGCTTCCGAAGCCTTTAAATCACTGCCAGTCTGCAAACAGTCATTTCAAGTAGCAGCATCGGTGTCCACTCACAGAAGCAGAGGGGCACAGCAAGAGCCTCAGAGCATTTCCGTAAGGTATGTAATTCAGGCTCCCTGCAGGCGTTTCACCTGGGAGATTAGCCAGGTTTGCAGTTTCATCCTGTCGTACTCATCAGAAATGAATCAGTAACTGCTACTGGTATTAATAACTGATACTAACTACTCATATTAAATCTCTATGCTTCTTCTTTGGTGTGGCATAAATCTCATGATCTTGGAAATACACAGCAGTGTGATCTTTTGTCTTCCAGCATCCCTGATCCTCACTTAATTCCAGGATAGCATACTATGGTGCAAGTAAGTCTCAGAACAAAGGTGGGACACAGTCACCTTCCAGAGGAGATAAAGATCTGCCTCTCTCCCTGCAGTGCCTGTTACAGCTGCTGCAGTTCTCAAGCCATGGCTTTCAGCCTGTCATGTCGCCTTCTGATCAGGAATCAGAAGTTATTCTGAAGTCATTTCACTAGCATGAAGCTCTCATACCAGTTGTTCTGAATTGTGGTACAGATACCCAGGGTGAGGAACCTACCTGGGCATCACACTCAGAACTGCAATAGCCCAACCAGCATTCTTTGGCCTATAACAGCACTGCCGTTCTCCTTAAACCACTTGATGAAATTACAGCTTGGTGTCCCTGTTTGACAGCTGCCATTTACCATCAGCTTTTGAAGCCACGCTTTCTGTATGCCAGCTTTATTCCTCAGTGCAGTGTATTAAGGATAAGGGGTGTGATCAAAAAAACAAGCACATCTCATGTTTTTTGTTCTCTTTCCTTCTCATAATATTAAATGAGTGAAGAGGGTAGACAACAAAAGGAATGGAAGAACAGGAAGAAAAATGTAAAGAGCATACTGATGTAGAGCAAGCCATAGTGTGCAGACAGTGCAGAAAGCGAGGAAAGGAGAATGAGTCACCCCACTGGATGAACAGAGAGAAGAACATGGAATGCCACTAAAAAAAAAAAAAAAGCACTGGGAGAAGCACTGTTTTTCTTTGGCTGCATTTTTCTTTTAAAGTGACCATAGAACAATGCATCAGAGAACCACTAAAAGGTTAAACTTGGTGGTACTCCTTCATGTCTGAAAGAATCAGAAGGGATGGAAGACAGGTTCAATTCCCAAATCTTTCATCCCATGTCATTCACTTTTGTCTTTGCTTTTGATATGTTTTTTTGCTTTACCTTGTACATCTGAACCTTATAAATCTCCACTAGGAATCTTTATCAGTTTCTTTTACTGAGGACCTTACTCTTTGAGGATACTTCTGAAGGCAATGAAATGTATTCATGCACAATTAACTCCAAAATGAGGTTGCTAGCATATCAGATGAAGACTTTACATTTAATAGGTACTGCGTTGGATGTGCCTTCCGTTATAAATATATAAAGATTCCTTTATGTATCTAATACATACGTATACATCCAAAAATACATACATATATCCATATTAGTAAAAAATAAGAAGCTAACTTTTTTTTTTTTTCACAATTCTCTGTAATAAATATTGGCTAAACCTGAGATGCAATTTTAATAGTGAACAAAAATACTTCAACGTTTACCCAGGTGCTGTAAGGCTTTAGCATGCAGATCTCAGTAGTTTCATGTGTAAGCTGCAAATTTTCACAGAATCATAGAATGAGGTTTTTCTTTCCATCTTTGTTAGGTATCTTTAATAGTGAAACTTGCCATTAGGTATTACTATATACTTTTTTTTCCCATTCAGTAGTAAGCATGCTGTGGCTGGAAGCGATATTTCTAACATATGGCACTGCAGAAGGACCCCATATAAAATCTAAGGCAAGTCCTGCAAAGCTATCTCATGACCCTCCTTCAGGTCTCTCCTAAGGATTCTCATTTGCTACACACCTACAGAAAACTTGACAAAATGACCCCACAGCTCATTGTGGAAAGATATTTTGTGTTAAACATAAAAATACTATAGCAGCTTCCATATGTAGCAATGAATCACATAGAATATTTTGCAATCAGTTTTATTCTTGATTGCGACAAAGCAATTGAATTTCTACACGATAGCGTACGTACCAACATCACTAATCCTCTGAGCTGTGGACATTGTCCCGTGGTCCAGTTCACTCATTTTTATGTGTTTTTTAATATCTGTTGAGAAACAAACATATCTTGAGAACACCAACGCTGTGGATGCTATCTAAAAATACATATACAGTAAATACGCATTGATTTCCATGGAGAGAGGACATATCCCACTGAAAGTGTAATTAAGAATTACGCAAGTTCATCTGCCATTTTAAGAAAGATTTCACTTTTTTTGTTGTTGTTCTAAAAATCTCTTATATTGTGTAGGGAGCAGCTGAGAAATGGAAACCAAAATATGATTTATTTGATGAATCTGTGACACTGTCACCAAATAGATCACCCACTCTTTCCCTTGTACTTTTCAAAATGTATCTGTCCTAATGGCCCAAATGGAAGACTGCTTTCTGAGCTGCTCTTTGACTTTCAGAAATGAAGCCTGAAAGGCCTCTCTTTTTTTGTATTTACATACTACGGTTTATATAGAGATCTCTTTATACCCCTTCAAGAGTCTCTGGATTAACACCTGGCAACCCAACCCAGCTGCTTCAGAAATACTGGCTGAATTCTCACTGAGCAGTGTTGACAGGCAGCGTACATCAAGGATTTACAGCACACTGGAATCAACCGAGCATTTACAATGCAATCACAGAATCACCAAAGTTGGAAAAGACCTCCGAGATCATCTAGTCCAATAGTAAGTAGTAAGATCTACAACGTAGTTAAAAAACAAACCAACTTTGATGTCCTAAAAGCTTATTTCCACTTTAATTAGGCGTTGTCACAGGTTTTGCATGTGAAGAAAACTTGCGTGCAGTAGCTGGAAACTGGGTGTTTCAGCAGAACTGGATGAATGGCCCAACCGCAGCAGAAGGGGAAGGTCACACTGAGCCAGTCTGCCCCAAAGCCTCCCGCTCATTCCCAGCTTCACCTCACCAATGCCTCCTAGACAAAAATTCCACCTAACGTGGTGCAGCTTTGGCATTTGCCTGGCCCCGCAGCGAGTAGCAACACAGTAAATAGCAGATCAGCAAAGTCTGTTCATCTGTATTTTGTGGAGTTATTTTTCTGCTGTTCTAGCGAGTTGAACCAGCTTATCCACACAAATTCCAAGGATGGCCCAATGCATCAAAAAGAAAGGCACAGAAGAGCAGCAGAAGCAATTGAAAGGGAAAGACTCTGGCAGAAAGCTATTAATTTCAGTCAACCCAAACTGTGAGACTGCAACCAAGGATACTTAGTATTGTACGTTCCTGTGAGCTATATTTCTTCCTGACAGCATTCTGCATTGCAGAATCATCAAAAATAGCTTAAGTGTAAAAACCTGACCTAGATGGACAAGTTTCATTGAACAGAGTTCCATTATTACTGCAAAAAAACAGTAAATGCAACTGAAACTACAGCCACAGCTGTCCACAGTCATTCCTGTGGCTCCAAGCCACCGTTTGATATTCACACTGTATGTTTCATTAACAACGAAAGTTGGAAAGCAAAGAAAAATCATGGCTATCAGGTTCTGTACAAAGAATATCGGATGATGGCAGCGAGTAGAAAATAGCAAACACTCACTGATGGCGTGACATTTCCCAATGCTTCTCGACACATATTCTTCTGTGTTATTTAAATGATAGGAAACTCTCCCGTGCACTAAACCAAAATTAACAAAGTCTAAACGTCATCCACCTTCATCCAAGAGAGACCAATTATTAACAAGAAAGGGACCTTTTCAAATTTGTTCTGAAAGAAATGCGCCATATCAGTTGGTCAGAAGCTACCCTGGAGGCCAACATCTGACCACAGAGGCTGAAATTCAAGAAGAAAATATGATAATACGTTTGGGAGTTTGTTCCTATTTTGAAATATTCACGTTTCCTTTACAACCTAGTAGTCACTTGCAAATAAATCTATAGTGCTATCCCAAAGTCTGCACAATCCTCAAGGGAAAAAGAAAGAAAAGAATGAACATATTCATTTTGTCATCCCATTTTCTCTCCTTAAAGCAATTCTTTGGTTTTAACCTGTAACCATGTAACAAGGCCAAATTCATCCAGACAAATGTGCAATTCTGCACAGAAGAAGCAGCTTTGTTTGGCCTATTTGTCATGGTAATACTTTATCAGCATATCAACTTGTCTCTGCAAAATTCTCTATCTGCATATATACTTCAGCTGGAATTGATTTTTTTTTTAAATCAAATTCATTCTCTATGTAAATTCTCTATGTAGAGACTTACAAAACAGTACAGTATGGGAGTTACATCCTTACTTAGTATGTCAAGACACACAAAGTTTAAATGTCACTTCTTGCCCCTCTAAAAACAAAATACATTTTTCTGCTGCTTCTTAGAAAGGTCAGCTATGCATGGGCTTGTCTTTACTTCTTGGAAGATTCAGCAGAAATACAAGTGGGACAAGAAATACTTAATCACAAGCTATCACAACCCCAGCCTTGTTCAGGAAGACACAAATACTCAGTGGTGACTCAGTATTACTATCACCTACAGACTTTGCTACTGACATGACAGCAAAAAATAACTGCCCCAGGTCTCTTCTGATAGCCCCAGACACATGCTGCATTGACTGAGGCCAGGAAAACAAAGGCAAGAGCCAGCTGAAGGATTCTACATGAGTGCGACCATTCTCTGTGGAGCCACTCAAGCTCTGCTGATCAGCAGTGTTATTTCAAACAGTGGTAATTTCTCTTCAGGGATTTGCATGCTGTGGTTAATATTTTCGCAGTAGTTTTCATCTCCCTTGCCAGACATACCAGCAAGGATACCTTACTCAGAGATTATTCCAAGGTTCTGCAAGCAGAAATGCACACATCTCCATTGGACATGGCACAGACTGCATGTGCTTTGTGGAACAATTCCGACTTCTCAGACTTGCAGCAGCCCAGTGGAAGCAGCAGCTTTCACCAAGTTGCCAGAATTCCTCAAACTAAAAGCAGAGTAATGTATCCACAAAGGAAAACACAGCATGGGATAGTTCTAACTGCAGAGGGAGACATAAGAGTTCCTTACAGAGTCAAACCGAGAGATCTGCAACAATGCATGATGGCTTTTCTTTGCCTTCTAGCTCTTGCAATTCTTAGCACCCAATTTCCCCACACTTACATTAGAGGGAATTCAGCACCTCAAAGGATTCTCCAACTTGGCTCTTTTCACAAGGTTAGACCTTATGAGAAGCATTTAGTGCCCACCAGCAGCTGTACAGCCTGTACCTGTGCATGCTGCAGCGACCCAGCGCAGCTCCTGACAGACAGGCCTCCCCCAGCAGTGTGGGTACAGCACACGGTGCAGCCTCAGCTGTCCGAGGAAATCCCTGCTCGGTGAACGAGATGTGCAACTTCAGAGACCAGAAAATCCACTTCCATTTGTTGTTCTTACAAGCATAAGCCATAGACAATGATATGTAGCAGAAATATTGTCTGCCTCCTCTTGTGTTTCCACTCCAGTTCACAAAAGGTAATGCAAGAATTCAAAGGGATATTTATTGCATTTCAGTACAAGTGACAATGTCATCAAGAGCTCTCCTCCCTTTGCTCTTGAGGAGACCACTAGAATTTCTTCAGTTTATGTCCTTAAAAGAGTAGTTTCCACTGTGATACTGCTTTCACTAAATCCTGTGATCTGTTAGCATTTCTCCTAGTTGTGGAGTCTGTATTTAAGGGGAAACAGGGCTGGGGATATTTTCATCATAATGGTAATCTCACCAAGACTGAATTAATTGTGCACTTACAGATGACAAATGTATTTCATAGCAGTGGGTTAATTCTTGGAGCACCCACTCAAGGTCCACCCTGTCGCCTTTTCTAAGTTTCAGGTGAAAAGTTTGCACACACTACAGCTTATTATCTACAATTTATGTTTCATGGTGAAAATGATTAATTTTAAAGTTTTGCAGCTGCTTGAGCAGCGATAATGAGTTAGATCTGGTAAGTGAACTATTCCCGATATTGTCTGCCTCTTTTTTTTCATATACTTGTTTTCAAACCTAAAGAAATTTAAGAGCGAAAGTCTCAGTGTCAGTAAGACTTCAGTGCTTTAGAAATCTGTTCACCGTCACAGATTACGACAGAGTAACTTTAATTCACATACTTCTGCAAAGGAAAATTGTTTGCTAAGTAGTACTCCTTGAAACAAGAGTAACTTCATTGTGCAGCAAGCTTTCTGGCTTTGAGAGTCACTGTATATTTTCAGTTGGGATATGTTTGTTGCTGCGGCCTTTTTCAGCAGTTTATTAATGTCTGTAAAACACAGCACAGATCAAGCACACTATTCAGAAACTTGGTCAATCCATTCAATATTTGCAGCCAGAAGGATTAAGAAAAGCCTCAGAAAGGTTGACACCTTACCATTTAAAATTTTTAACTGCTTTTCAGAATATAGCTACAAGGAAATGTGGGTGCCATTCAAAACAGAGAAAAAGAACTTCCCTTCCTTAAACACTGAATTGCAGTGGGTAGGGATAAAGAAGAAGAATGGAGAAGGGAAACCTGGGTTTCTTGTGCCCTTTCTGAAGAGTCCTAAGCAGTGACCTGTATGGAGAGTTCCCACATATCCATACATATTAAAGGATAATCTTCTCTGAATGTTTTCAGGTAGTGCCTACCACTCATACTCAAACATCCTAAACCAAAGTGAGATATCATGTCATTTGAGCGTTTAATCCAGAACACTTTATTCAATAATTCACACTCAAAAAAAAAAAGAGAACAGAAGTCCACCCGTGTTGCCTTTCTCGGCTCTGCCCTGTGCTGTTTGCAATACAAAACAGAAACGCTCCAGCAGCCCCCTGGGACAGCAGCAGCAGGGGGTGCTGGCTTTGCCCACAGTGCCCCAAGAGGCTTTGACCAGCAGGTAGGGCACGCTGTGCTCTGCTCACTGATCCTACCTGGTACCTACAAGACTGATAATACTTTCCCAGAAAGCATCTGTGTCAGGTGACTGTCCTTCCAGGAAAATGCCTGGGTGAGTGCCTGGCAATAGCGCTGCTCAAACACGTGGAGCTGGCCAGGCCGGATGGCTGTGCACCCACATCACAGACAGACACAAGCTCGAGTCCCAGCCGGCAGGCAGCACAAGCCAGGACCTTCCTCCTCTTCAGCCTGCAGTCTGCAAGGTGCTCCAAAGCTTACGGCCAAGGGTGACTTTGTCTCCAAATAGTTTAGACGCAAGGAGGTTTTAGCTCAGACTTGTTTTTAGCATCAAACAAGGCCAGATTGAAAGCAGCAGCTCAGAGACCTGAGAGCGCTGAGCAGATTCTGAGCTACGCCCTGCTGAGGTGCAGGTGAAGATCACCTTCTCACAAAGCACCTCCTCAATGACAAACTTCTCCCACCATGAGAAATTCTGTCCTTTTCAAAAAATAACAGTGGATCCTAGCAACCTCAGCAGCTGTACAGCTACCCCTCAGGTTTTATTTATTTATCCCTTGGACAAACACTCCATCTCTTCTTTTTGCTAACAACTTTTTGTTCTACGAAATTTCACGCACTCCCATTGATTTCTACTTTTTTGGCCAGAAACTGGGAGAGTACACCCGAGGAAACAGAACTGATGCACAAAAAAAAACAAAACCCAGAAACCAAAACCCCACAGCAATCTGGCCATTCTTCCATAATTTTAAGGCTACTGTATTCAATTAAGTAAGAACAGATTCTCTCGCAACCTGTTCTTCAATCACATCATGTATTTGTATTTGATCTCAGACTTTTAACTGAAATTATTTTTTGATATCACAAATTTGATGCAATGACCACTATAAAACTGAAAATGAGTATGCTGAGATGATTTTGAAAAGGTAGGATCTGTTTAAACCCACATTTAATCTTCAGTAACTAGAAAATGTAGCAAGGAAAATTATAAAAGCACTGCAAGTTACATTTATTTCTACCTTAATGCTGATGTTTTTAAAACCTCTTCAGTGCTATAAAAGTCCATCTAAGCCTCAATTCAGGCGCCATGCTTCCAGGCTTTGTTCTAACTTCAATACAGCCTCCAGGTTGGAAGCCTTGATGCATCTTAGAAACAAAAAGTACAAAAGAAGAAAGAGGCATTGAACAGAAGGCATCGCAACACAGAATACTGTTCCCCAAGCTTGCTAAATCAGCCTTGTCTACAACCAGCCGTGACTAAACCTTTTAGGAACAGTAAGAAGCACAGGGCTTACCAGTCATCCTTTTCTGTTCCTGTCAATAAGTTAGTATTTCACTACAGTTCAGAGCTCTCCAAGGTAATATAAATGTGTCCTCTTAAAAGAAGGATTATGCCTCCAATTTGACTAAACTTTGACAACATTCTTATCTTAATGTAAATGCTCGCGCATCAAGTACATGACTTAAGCATATTCTTAAATATGGGAATATCAAACACGAAGGCAAGATCCTGTTCCCTTTCATTTAAATAGAAATTAAACTCTACAAGTGTTAGTCAGCACTTCAGGAGCAAGCAAAGCCTGCACAGTTTCCCAGTTACGCTGTCACACATCACAGTTCCTGATTCTTACTCAGCAAAGGTTCCAGTTCCACAAGCAAGAGTCTTCACAAAGAACCCAACTATTCACTTTGAAGGAGCCTAGATCTCACTGTCTCCATTCAACACATCGTTTACATACATAAGTCTCTGCAGATTCAGGTGATGTGCATCATTTTTTTTCTCAGCTAAATTGCTGCTGATTGAGAGAAGAGTAAAATTATTGTGGGAGTGGTGTTTAATGGTCTGGACGTGCTATTTAAAATGAAACTTCTAAGCAGGTTTTAAATCAGTTGTATCACTAAATGTAAAATCAATAATATGAAGCCATATCAACTCCACACAAAACACAATTTAACAGCATAATCAATGACAGTTTAATAGGTACACATATTTTTGGGGAACAGGGGTTGCCTGATTTTGCAACAGCAGGTGTTGGCAGTTCAAGTAAATTACTGGTTAGCGTACACAGTTAAAAATAAAAACCAGAAATGAACCACTGACTTCACTGAAAATTTGTAGGAATGAATAGGAACCCTGATTACAAGAGCAGGACAGATGTTTCCTGACATACTCAGGAGAAAACAAACAAACATTCAAGTCCCCAAATTTCAGTGCTCTCTCTTTCTAATGTCTAGAGATCTCCTAAAATCTGGGGGGGGGGGGGGACGGGCACAGGAAAAAAAAAAAACAAAACCGAAAAAAACTGGGCCGA
>JANHGO010000071.1:67875137-67889434 GCA_024606505.1 Aquila spilogaster
AAAAAAAAAAAAAAAAAAAAAAAAAAAAAAAAAAAAAAAAAAAAAAAAAAAAAAAAAAAAAAAAAAAAAGAAAAAAATCCATCTGGGTTCCCTTTCTTGGCTCTGCCCTGATGCTGCGGTCAGACTGTAAAGCAGAAAAACTCCAGAAGCCCCCTGGGACAACAGCATCAGGAGGTACTGACTTTGTCCACAGTGCCCTACAAGGCTTTGATCCAAAGCAGCTAGGGCATGCCATGCTTTGTTTGCTGATCCTAAGTGGTACTTATAAAGCTGTTAATGCTTTGTGTCATATACAATTGCAACCTTCCAGGAAAACACCCGGACGATTGTCTGCCCTAACACTGCTGGCATACGTGAAGCACACCAGGCCAGGATGGCTGTGCTCCCACATCACTGATGGATGCAAGCTTAAGTCCAAGCTAACAGGCAGTACAAGCTAAGGCCTTCCTCCTATTCACTCTGCAAGGTGCTTCAAAGCCTATGGGTGAGTGCAAGCCTGTCTTCAAATACCTGAGATGCAATGAAGTTTAAGCTCAGATTTGTTCTCAAGAACAAGCAAAACAGGCTGAAACAGAGCATTTCAAGTACCTGAGAGCACTGACTAGACATGGAGCTACCTCTTGTCACCGTGTGAATACAAGGACTGGTCAGGGGTTGTAACTTAACAGCAAAATCAGATTAACTTCTCACAAATGGAGAAGGGCTTCCCTCTCCACTCATGCTATGATAAACAGGATGGCATTTTTACTGAAGATACTACCACCATGGAGTCCAAGCCTGGAGACATAAGCAGCAGGGGGAGGGCAAAGGCACATTTTAGCTGGAGAACTAAGAACTAGACAACTCCGCAGATTTGGAGGAAAGCTCTAAATGAAGAAGAAAAAAAGCCACATTAGGGAGCTCTGCCAATTAGTATTACATGCTGTACAATTGCATAGGAGGATGCAAACTATCTTTTATAAGTATCAGCAATCCGTATCCAACTTTGACAGAATGAGCAGTGTCTTGCACAGACAAACCTGTACTTTTTATTCCCAGTGTGATTTCCAAGCTGGCTTCTGGTTATTCTCCTGCCTTCACCATCAGCTCACAGTACCTGTTCCATCTCTGTTGTATATGGTCAAAGCACAACATCATGGGACTTAAAAATAAATTCAAAGAAAAACAGGTCAGGAACTTTAGCTGGAAATAAAGAGAAAGGGGATACCACTGGACAGTTTCATTATTACACCAAACCTTTAGAAAGGTCAAGATTTTATTAGGTTACATGAAACAAATCAGGCTGAAGAGACATTTCAAAATTACGAGTAATGTAAAGGCTGGACAAAACATCTGTCTTTAGAAAAACTAACTGCACAAAGAGCTAACAATCTAATCTCTCACAAGCTTAAAAGAAATTATATCCCTCTGCTGTAGACAGTCAGCCTTCTTCCTGCCTGCTTTTTTTGGTTTCTGACCATCCTAGCATTACTTCTATTGATAAACTCGGGAAAAGAATACTACATGGTGATATCTAACCCTATATGAGAGCAAAGATAACTTATTGATGAAAAATTGGGAGTACTTGAAAGCTTTAAGATGACTGGATCCATCATACCCACTTCTCTCTATAAAAACCTTTTATTACTGTTCCCTGCCCAGCTGCCACATTAGAGCCATTCTCCTGTACTACACATTTTGGGAACCATCATCCTAATCTGCGTCCATCTGGCCAGCTCTAAATGACAAGCTCCTTCCAACACGAGAAATGCTGTCCTTTTTGAAAAATAACTATGGATACTAGGAAGATTAGCAGCTACCCATCTGGTTTATTTATTTATTTATCGCTTTGGCAAATTGTTAATATCTCTTCTTTCTACTGACATGTTTCTGATATAATGTCAGCATTTTAACAAAACTTCACATATTCACATTAGCTTCATCTCCTTTGTAAAGAAAGCAGGAGAGTACATCTGCTAGAACAGAAATGGTGCAAAACCCAACTTACTGGCCATTTTCTGTAATTTTAGGGCTACTGTGTTTGTAGCCCTAAATAAGTGCTTATTCCCTTCCATCCTACCCATTTCTCTCTTCTGCAATGACATCATACATCTGCATTTGATCTCAGCCTTTTAACGGACATTTTTTTCTGTTAGCACAAATTCAACATTATGACTTCACTAAAACACTGAAAATGAACGTTAAGATGGTTTCAGAAAGGGCAAGATCTGTATAAACCTGTATTTTATCTTCAGTAACTAGAAAACGTACCAGTCAAAATGATGAAAGCACTGCAAGTTAAATTTATTTCTGCTTTAATGCTGATATATCTAAAAACCTCTTCAATACTTTAAAAGTTCATCTAAGCCTGAATTCAGATAGCCTCCTTCAAGGCTTTGTTCAAACTTCAATACAGCCTCTAGGTTGGAAGTCTTGATGCATCTCAGAAAGAAAAAGTACAAAAGATGAAACATGACATCAGACAGAAGCCTTTAGTACATAGAAAACTGTTCCCAAGAATGCTAAATCAGCTGTCTACAACCAGCCATGACTAAATCTTTTTAGTAACAGTAAAAAACACAAGGTTTACCAATCCTCTGTTTCTCCTCCTGTTGATAATTTAGTATTTCACTACAATTCAGAACTCTTTTAGGTAATAACAAATAGGATCTCTTAAAAGATTATGCCTCCAATCCAACTAAACAATTCAATGCATTCTTAATGTAAACACTTGCTTGTGCCTGAGGTATATGACTTAAGTATATTCTTAAATATGGGAGTACCAAATATTAAGGCAAGATCCTACTCCCTTTCATTTAAATAGAAATTAAACTCTACAAGTGTCAGTCAGCATTTCTGGAGAAAGCAAAGCCTACAGTCTGTCAATCACACCCTGTCACGTGTTGATACTGGTGATGATTCATGCCCAGTTAAGGTCCCAACTGCACAAGCATGAGTACTCCCAATGAGTTTAATCATTAACTTTAAAGGAGCCTAGATTTCACTACCTCAATTCAACAAGTCACTTGCATACATAAATCTTCGCAGATTTGGGTCATGAGCGTCATTTTTTCCTCTCAGCTAAACTGCTGCTAATCAACAGAAGGGCAAAATTATTGGGTGGGGAGGCACAGTGTTAAATGATCTGGACATGTTATTTAAAACAAAACTTTTTGTGCGTGTTTTAAATCAGTCAAATTATTAAATGTAAAATCAATAATATGAAGCCATATCAACTCTACACAAAACACAATTTAACAGCATAATCAATGACAGTTTAACAGCTACTCACATTTTGTGCGAATGAAGGTTGCTTAATTTTGCAACAGCAGGTGTTACAATCCTGTCAGTAGTTCAGGTAAATTACTAGTGGGCATACACTTAAAAGCCAGAAGTGAACCACTGACTTCATTGAAAACTTTGAATGCAACATCAATGGGAACTTTGATTACATATTAGGACAGATGTTTCCTAAAACATCCAAACTTGAGAAAAAAACCCCAAACATAGAAGCCCCTTATTTTCCGTGCTCTCTTTTGAATATCCGGAGATTTCTTAAATATCTTGTGAAAGGTTTTTTCCTAGATTTTAAAGTTTAAAGGAAATGTTAATTGCTCAGCTATTGCATGTTTCCATTCAAAGAAGAGGAATATTAACATGTTGTTTGAACCCTCTGATCCTAACTATTGTTAGGGAAACAGAGGCAGAAAATCACTCCATTGTACAGCATGGAATAAAAACAAAAAACAAATAACCAGCTTTATCCTTTCATCATATCCATTCTCTTCTTCTAGTTGAACTACCTATCTGAAAATGGCACCCACCCAGATGGTTTTAATCTTGCAGCTGTCAATCCTTTCCCCAGGAAGAAAATACACATTATAATACTGTTATCATTCAGTGTCAAAACAGTTGCTAGGGAAGTCCCACAGTTTGATTATCATTTAAATTTGCATTCCCTAAAGAAAGAATTATGGATCTGTTTGAAATAAAGTCAAGTATCAGAAATTGTACGTTCCCAAAGGAGACACAGTCCTTTTTGTCTATGATAATCTCATTACTTCCTCATTAAGTAAAACTTAATCCAAAGTAGGAAGATCAATTTGAGTAACACTTAAAACAATCAGCTTCATGGAATACCCTGTCACACTGCAAGTGTGGTGGGGATGGGTGGGGGGTGGCGGGAAATAGCTCATCTGCTTTCTGAACATCTGTACACTACAAGAGAACTACTATTCCCCCTCTAGTCTTTGAATACTCTAAGTAGCAAATCCAAGATAAAATAAACTTAAACCCCACTTAATATAGAAAAAAAATTGCAACAAATACATAAAAGAAAGGAAGCAAATTTTTAAAAAGTTCATAAGTTGACATAAAAAGGGTAGGAAATGAAGTCACCCGTGTCCACCACTCAACCTTGAATCAGGTGAGTCAGCTCGCATTTGTTATGTTGTTTTGAACAAAACAAGCACAATACATTTTTCACTAACCAAATGCTCCCACTCCAAAGTTAGCCAGCTGCAGACAGCACACTTGGCAATTTCAAAGTTTAACTGAAAGAGGGGATGAAATGAGAAAATGCTCTGATGTTTTCAGTAGTTAATTATCATAGAATGGTTTGGGTTGGAAGGGGACTTTAAGGATTATCTACTTCTACCCCCCCTGCCATGGGCAGGGACACCTTCCATTAGACCAGGTTGCTCAAAGCCCCATCCAACCTGGCCTTGAACACTTCCAGGGATGGGGCATCCGCAACTTCTCTGGGCAATTCCTGGCATGTGGCTTGGCAATCCTGAACAAAATCCTGCTTTGCTGAGCTAAAGGCAAAAATCCTGAGGCATCATTTACAGACTTTTGGAATCAAACACAAGAAATTTGCAGAGTTTTATTATATACTTTTTCATTAATGTTCCATCTAGCTTCCTATGTATTACCTCCATGTATAGCAAAAAGTTACAAATTAAGCAATATGCTTCAACATATTCATTTAAAGATTAACTGGAAGATGTGAGCCTGAGTTATCCATTATAGCACCCTACAATTTTCTCCATTACTTAAGAAATAACAAATGTATAGTTAAATTGACCTTTAACTGTCTGACTCATAAAGCATATATCTGCTTATTCGCTAGCCTATGTGGAAAGTGGGATATTCGTAATGGTGCAGTGAGCAACTTGCCACTCTGCTGCTCTCGCAACCCATCAGATGAAACACTTAAATCTACATTACTCATTTAGCACAACAGAAGTAAAGATGCTGTAACAGAAAACTGCCACAGAATCAACGTTCCATACATTACAACAAACTATCTGGGCTTTGCCTTAACTCTTTTTTTTTTTTTTTTTTTTTCCATTTTTTCTATTAATGAAAAACAAAGCCAAAGCGCTATCTTGAGACTCTATAAAGAGATTGATATTAGTGGAACAGAATATTGCAATTTCATTATCTCTTAAGGCCCACCAGTTTTGGAACCAAGCATTTCAGCCACCCATATAAAATTGATATAGTCTTTTTTCTTTTTTTAAACCAAAAAAAAGATCTGATTCACATGAACACTAGGACTAGACCTAACAGTGCAGAAAAGTACCGAGAGAAGTAATTTTCTTCTTTAGGATTTCTTTGCTTAACAGCACCAACAAAATGATGCTCCTGGTCCAAAATTTGACCTGCCTTCTAACTGCTAAAACGAATCAAATTAATTCTTCTTGATTGTATAAAACTAGAACATTTAACTGCATGGTAAAAAATAAATAAAACCATCACCTTGGTAACTTAAGAAAATGCATTCTTTCTCTAACAAGTGGCACCCAGAGCTGTGCAAGGCACAGCACTTCAAATTGAACCTGTATGGAAATTAAAACCCACAGTATTTTCACCATTTAAAATATATTTCAGAACAAAGTCAGATTATCCATACAGATCATTCCAAATCATGTAAGAAAAAATATCTGCCTGTTTATTCCCATATAAAAGTTTTGGTGCCATTCTTCCCATGCACTTAGACTTTATCTTCAGGAGACTGTTCTGCAAGATAACGGCCATTCTAGTCTGGATCCAACAGAGCACATAGCTGCATGTGTAAGCTTAAACACACCAAAGTATTTTGTAAAATCTGGGTCAGTATTAAATATTCTTGTACAACAAATGTACAACAGGAAGTACATTATTGTATTTCTAAGAGAACTAGCATACATTAAAAAAAACCAACCAAACACAAAAAAACTCCACCAAAACTGTGTAAGTAACCAGCAAGGAAGGTTTCATAGGACTAATATCATCAGCTAACATATAACTTTCTGATCATAACCTAAAAGCTCTAAGGTTTTACAAAAGCAGCATCTTTTCATTACAGTTTTCATAGAAGAAAAGGAGAGCTTAGTCAGACAAGAAGATGTGTTGCTAGCAGTGTAAGAACAGTAAGGAGGAAAGGACTGGGGTGAGAGCAGAAAATACTTCAGAACAGATATTCAGGAGACTAAAAGGAACTGAATGACAGGGGAAACTAAGGAGGTTACAGAGCTCACAGCCTGGGAACAGGCTAGTCAGCAAAGTAAACCAATGCAAGCTGAAGGGCTGTCGCTCAGATGGCCCACTTTGGAAAGTGATACTGAAGTGCTCTCTATTAATGATGGCCTCCTGCCACCAGAAGACCACCCTCATGGGTGGTCACCCTGAAGGACTGACCATGTTTCTGCAAAGAGCCATCTTTGCAGGGGAGATACAAACATCTCTTTACCCTTCAATACACAGTGCTTGATTGCTTATCACCTTGCTAAACCAAACAGGCACTGGTCTTCTCATACAGAGAATCCTAGTTGCAACAGGCGTCAGTGAAGTTGTAACACCATAGGCAATCTGGTCTTACACAAAATAAGCATAGACCTCCTTTTTTCTGGTAATAAGTTATGCCTATGCAGTAGGCAAGAATTCAATTGCAATGACTTCTTATCAAGAGGTAGGATACGCACCGTACCACGAAATTTCAAAGGTGGATTCCATGTGTAATAATGCAGGGCCAATGGAATAAGAATGTAATTTTACAGGCAGGTATAGTTAAGGAGATAGACTTTAAAGGAGCTGTAGCAGAATGGTGTGTCCTATAAGAGGCATCACATCTACTAAACCACCAGATACCAAAATAATCAATACTAAGTAGTAGCAGAAGTTCAGCGGAAGACAAAGACGCTCAGAGTATGCAGAAGTCATCAAGTTACTCTAAAAAAAGTAAGTTACCTACTGAAGACTGGGCTTAAAAATTCTGTACAAAGTATCTGGTTTACTGCTGTTAAATCACCATGCCATCGCTCTTCAGATAAACCAACTGATGTGATTTTGTTTCCAGCGCTGCAAAATGAACAATTAGAAATACACAGTTTTCTGTCATGAGAGTTTTCTTTTCTTTAACTAGCTGAAGCCCAAATTTTCTCAAAGCAGGAAGGGAAACAGAAGTCCAATTCTTTGTTTTATAGAATTTAAGTTGTCCTCGCCTTTTGCACATGCTCTTGCCTTCCATGTAGTATTTTAAATTAAAGCATTTCCACCTACCCCATTTTCATGCTAGCTTTGTTACTGATGTTTTTTTCTTTAAGAAAACAAACCTGTATGGAAAGGTTCACTGACCCACTGCTGGAGGCCTCCTCCCCACAGCTCTGCTGACAGACCAATTTGTGTAAGCATTTCTTAATGAACTTCAGGCAGAAGTCAGCTGGTTTCATTTATACTGTATGAGGGTACAGTTTTTCCTTATCAGTGCTTCCAGAACATATTACGCTGTTTGAGTAAGTCCAATTTCTCCTTAAACCGGGATACTTTTCCCTATTACACCCTATGAGAAGCTACAGCTTTCTCAGTTGCAGTGATTTGCACATTTATGGTTATACTGAAAAGAAATTCTGCATCAGTCCTTTCACAGTTTAACAGACTGCTTCACAAACCGAGCTTAAGGTGAAGACACACAAACAGGGCTAATAGTCATTGGTGGGGGGAAAGAGGAACTTGAGGAAGCAGGACCTTGTGAGTTAGTGCTGACACCAAAGACTCTGTATCACCCTACCTTAAGCTAGCCTAGCTGATTTTTGTCTGACAGTAGCATAGCTGGAGTCAGAGAAGAACATTTGTCTGCAGCCTGTGAGATAGCAAGCAAGAGGGTCAGATAATTCATATGATTTAGAAGGCACTGCAGGTTATTTTGTCAGGAGCATCAGTATCATTTTGTACACCTTTTGCCAGTTCCGCTAGGCCAAATTTGCAGAGTTATGTGCAGGGAATAATTTGGCACACCTTCACTTTAAATCACTGTGTTATGTTGACTGATAATGTACTACCAAAAAACCAAAGCATGCTTGTCTGAAGCCTCTCCTTTACAACCCTTTGAAATGTACAGTCCATAAATAAGAATCAATCTTCTTTTTGCATATACATTTTCTCTGTTGCCTCCTTATTAATAAGGATCTCTAGATTGCAGTTTGAAATTCTGTATCCCTAGTCTGATAAGAAAGATTACAATTTGGTAAATTTCTCAACATTTTTTCCAGGTCTCAAATACGGCCTAGTAAGAAGATGGGTGATATTTTGTTCAGCTTGAGAACTGCAGCAGTCTGTAGAAACTGCAAAGGATTTTAGCAGGCCTTCACCTGCCCTTGAGGAGATATAAGTACCTACATTCTCTAGAGCTGGGTTTTTTTTGCTTGTTTGTGAGGCTGAAGGAGGATTTGTTTTGTGCTTTGGTTTGTTGGGTTTTTTTTAAGGTTATTAGTTTCTACAAAAATTACTTACAAGCTTAGGACCTCAAACCCCACGGAACAGAGTGACTGCTAATCACCTTTTCTTTATTGAACCTCCCACTCAGCTTTTCCTCACATCCTCTCACCAAATCATCCTTTTGGCTGCTGCCGAGCTGCCCAGTTTTGTTAGATGCATTAACAGCCAAGAGCAACCCTGACTTACAGCGCACATGTGTGATGAAGCCTGGTTTCACAATTAGCTGGCTTCAGCAGCAAAGCTTACTTAAGGACTTCCCTTCACAGGGCACTTCTTCCTATGTTCCCACTGCAGTATGCTACCCCCAAACAAAATATTAACAAAACCACTCATGGTGCCACACTATAAGCTGAATCAATATATTGGTACAGGATTCTTTTGTTTTGCCAAGAAAAGGTTACTTTTCTTAAACCTGAATCAACTCAGCAACTGAGCTTATACTGTGGTCCAGCAAGCTGTTCTTCCTCAAGCCTCCATTTTGCTGAAACAGGTACCCAGGGCAAAACACTTCACATTGCTGCCAGAAGAGGAGGTCCCCCATTCCCTCTGTATGCAGCTACTTGCAAATATCTTACTGCAGGCATTAGAGGCAGGAACAGTGAGCTAGATCAGGAAATTGATCCAACTAAAAAAATAAGAGCATATGTTGTGGGGAGGTTTCTGGGGAAACTGGATCAATTTTGTAATCTAGCCCACTGCACAGTTGCACGATCACGTTTGCTGGCACAAGGAAAGCTGGAGAGATATCATGACAGGGTTGCATTGTCCCATTCCATTGCAGCTGGGCTTGAGCCAGATTAAAGTGGCTGTGTAATCAGAAACTTGGTGGCCCTGCAGAGCACTTTGAGGGATCCAGAATCAAATATTCATACCTGATGCTTCAAAGCCATGGAAGAAAAAAAAATTGTGAAAATGCAAACAACTTGGCAGTATCCAAACAGTTTTCCTTGATATTTTGTTTTTTTCCACAGGGAGATAGAAATCTATATCCATGGTAGAACAGTAATTTTGAATGCTACCATTTGAAACTTAAAATTTCTGTAAAAACCCTCGCTAAAACAGCAAAATGTCAGCCCACTACTACTTCAAAAATACACCTTCTACTAGGTGCCACATCTCCCCAGTTCCACAACAACAAAAAACCAAACAAAAAACCCCAGAACATTTACTGCTTTTTAAACCAAATGAAATTACAGTTTCCAAATTACCCAAAGTCAATTGTATCATGATTGACTGAGTTGCTGTGACATCAACACAATGGCTTGCAGTAACTTTTGAAATCAAATTGTAGGTTTTAATGAGGGGAAAAAACCCACACATCTAAATAATTTCCCCTGTGAACACTAAACAGCTGCTCATTTGTTCAGTTAGCCTGCCATGAGCATCACTCTCTTCTCCAGTTATTTTTTTCCAAACCTCTGTAATTTCAGTACCTGTAAGAGATTACAGATAAAACAGGTAGCACTAAATAGTTTCCAGAAAAAAAAAAGAGAAACAAAGGCAACACTAGTTTTGTGACTGATATTTATCTTCATAATCACGCATTTCCAAGGACCAAGCATTCTGTGCAGACAATTCCCATTTTCTAGCCACAGCGCCTGCATGCTTACACCAAATGAGAAAACCTAGGTAATCTTGCAAATAGAGAAATAATCACCAAATTAAAGATAGGCATGCCAGTGTTCTGCAAGGACTGTGAACATCTGTGGAATATATATATATATATATATATATAAAGACTCCAATTTGGATTAATTTCAGAATAAACAAAGCAGAAAAACATATTAATGACTTGAAATACTGAAGGAGCACAACAGCAGCAAAACAACCAGCAAATACCCGTTAACTAAATTGCTCGTCTAAAAAGCTAGAAAACGAGCACAATCATTTTAAGAGATCAGATTCAAGGCTCATAAGAAACCAGGAAGGTTCAGAAGGAAAACATGCCATTAGATTTTTTTTATAAGATTTGCAAACATAATGGAATCAGTGCTTTCCAAATGACACTGATAACGAAAAAGAAAGATCATCTTACTTTCAAATCACATCCTAAGGGAGGTGAATAAAAAGAAACAGTACTTGTTTGTTGCTGATCCTAAAATTGATATAAGAGTTTAAACATGTATTTGACAAAGGCTACTATCAGCTAATGGAATAAGAAATCAAAAGAATCAGTATACCACGCAGCTCTTTGTATTGGAAAGTTAAAATGGGGTGCCTTTCCATAACATATTTTGTCCCTATTGGGCTCAGTACAGTGATAAATTGGGTGGGAATTGATGGCCTGTGATACACAGCAGTCAAATTAGATAATGTATTGGCTGCTCCGGGTGCCAAAACAAATAAAAAAAGCTACGACTGTATGACTAATACCAGATAGAATGAAACAGCTTTCCTTCACTGATAGTCACTCAATATATTTGCAAATCTGACAGGACCTCAAAAATATTATTTTTAATTCTTTATACTTCCATTGTGCCAAAACAAACTGGCTCAAGATCACTTTCTCCTTCGTGCCATTACTTCTTACCCTTTCCCATCTTGCCCCAGTGGCAAACTCTAAATACAGAGAGACCTTGCAATGCATGGCTTTGCAGGGATACAGGGCACTTGGAACAGCCTGTTCCTAATAATGCTGAGGGTTACAGCCAGCCACCTGGAGCCACCCAGAGTCTGGAAGGCCTGGAGATGGCATTATGCCACCTTTCACATCCTGCCAGTAGACTGTGCCTTCCACGGTCACAACAGTAACATTCAGAAATAGTTCAGTTTACCAGGGGAGGCAAGTAAGCTTCTTCATTTTCTAAAAGCTGTGGAAGCTAAGCCAACATAACAATATCCGAATTACAGGTTAAAACCAGTTGAGACTGATTTGAAGTTCATTTAATTAATCCAGTACACCTTTGGTAGAAGCAACCTTGCAACGAATGAAAGTCATTGCTCTCACAGGTTCTGTGCTTTCTCCTCACTTTATTCTCGATCTACTTATTCTGATTTTACATTTTATTTTTCCTTTTCTCTTGCTCTCCATTCTCATTTGACCCTTCCCCTGCTTATCTTATTTCACCCTTGTTACTCTTTGTTTTACTAAGTTTCTGCTGTTACTCCTCTGGACTCCTGTTTCCCATTTTCTAGCAGCAGGCCACCATTCTGGTCTGGTAACATTTTATATCCACCTAACATAGTATGAATCCTGAGATTTTCAGGGCAGTGAGGAATCAAGACCCCTGTTTACATATGCCAACTGTTCTCCATTTCGCATATGATTGTACTGTAGGAGTTCCTACTGTATTAATCCATACGAATAGCAACAAATACTACAGAGATTAAAAATTATACCAATAGCCTACACAGTTTCCAGTGTAGCAGATTACATTCCAAGTGGGAAATTAAGAGAAGGGACTATGTGATTTCTAAGTTTATAGGTGACTCTCCATGTTCAGCTAGCCCCTACTTTTTACCTGCAGTTCCTTTCTGAACAGAGGGTAAGGACATAGTGCAACTCGTAGTATCAGCACTGATTAAACCACATCGGAGTTGTCACACGTCCTTATGCCAAGATAAAAATATGGTGCGTTCCATTGCACACTAAACTGGATGGAAAAAAAACACCAGTAAAAATGCAGGTACCATTTTCACGGTTATTTTTCAGCAGGATTGCTACACAGTCTGCATCAACGCAACAGGGGAGGGGATTGAATCAGACAACCTCTTAAGACAGTAAGAGCTGCTCATGGAATTACTCCCCAAATACAAGTTTGCCTACAGGAGAATATCTGGAGCTTTCTTGGTGTGCTAGACAAGCATCAGGAAAAGATAAAAGGCAAAAGCATAATAGAGTAAAACAAGAATACATGCACTTCTGGGAAGATTCAAGTGGCAATTTGGTCTTGGCTTCTTTTAGCCGTTTACAGTGTCATCATCATACTAGTGAATGAAGTGGTGATTGTCCTATTGCAACTGTAACAGCAGTAGGCTGGCAGGAGAGGAAACGGTATCAGTCAGAAGACCCTGAGAAACAGGGAGGTTTTGTGTTCAGAAGGGTCCCTTAACTCAAAAGGAAGACCCAGCATTTAACACACACGCCCTCTCACCCCAAACCTATTTTTAAAGTGTTTTACACCATCTTCAGATATATTGGCTTTTCTTTTCTCCATCTGTAACTCTCTACGCCATAAATAGAGTTAGGCCAGTACTAGAAGCTTCAGAACGGTGAGGCTTTAAGACGCTCTAGAAAGCATTTCTCCGGTTTCACAAACACCTTGACTTCATCCGTCAGGGTCCGAGCAGAGTTAAGGGCCGTACGTCCCGCAGGGCAACCTGCGTTGCCGGTACTGCCGGTCTCCCGCTCCTGGTTCCCTGCGGCCCGCCGGGAACCGCCGGAGAGCCCCAACTGAAGTCAACTCCCGCTACCGCTCCTGCGGCGGCAACGCCGTCCCCGAGGACTTCCAAGGACGCCTTCGGCGGGGCGGGAGGCAGCCCGCCGAGACGGCCACCCGCGGCGGCCAGCCTCGCCGGGAGACCCCGGCCGGCGGCGAGGGGACCGGGACCCGCGGCCGGCGGCGGCCTTGGCGGCACGCGCGGGCACCGCCGCAGCGGCCATTTTGCAACCGGTTGCTCCAGCCACCTGCGCCCCGCCCGCTCCCGCGCCGCGCACGGACACTCACCGCGAGGAGGCCGGCGGGCTTCCCCGGTGGCGCCGGAGGAGCCTCCCGCCCCAGCGGCACCGCCCAGCGGGCGCTCCCGCCTGCAGCCGCCCCGGGCGCGGTGCGGGGCCGCCGCGTCCCCCCGCCCAGCGTTGCTGCTGCTGCCGTCGGCGTCGTCCCGACCCGTCCGCGCCCCCCGCCCGCCGCGCTGAGGGGACGGCGGCGCCTTCCACTCCGCCGCCTCACAGCATCGGTAACCATGGCAACCTCAAGTCGCGCCGCCGTTGGCGGGTTTAACGCGAGGCAGCAGCCAATAGAGCGCCGCCCTGTGCCGCGCCCGGCCAATGGGCGCGCGCAGCGATGGCGGCGGCGGCGTCATGGGTGGCTTCGCCGAACAGTTTCAGGTGCGAGCACAATACAAGCATCTGCGCGGTGGCGAAACCATCATGGCGGCGCGCTTGGAAGGCCAGCACTCACAGATCATCAGGGTTCGGGCCTCTTCGCAAACGCGGGCGATCACCACCTGGGTGGCGTGCCTGAGCCTGCTCAACGCCTCGCTGCTGTTCGGCATGACCGCGCTGGCGGTGGGGCTGTGGACCCATGGCGCCCTGCCGCTGGTGGCGGTGGCGTTGCCGCCGGAAGTCATTTTTATAAAGGCCGATGTGCCGCACACCCGCGACGCGGCGGGCAACTACGTGCTGAAGATGGCCGTATACAACGCGCCAGGCGATGTATCCGTCGTCATCGGAGCCGATGGCCTGACTCAAGGCAACCATGCCTGGCTGACCGTACTAAGCGGGCCCGCCGATATCATGGCAACCAACCGTGTAGGAGGGAACGTAGTGCAGACGACAAAGACGAAGATCTCGACCAACGGGAACTCGGAGTTCACGTTTACACTGCCAAACTACA
>JANHGO010000071.1:67889787-67930105 GCA_024606505.1 Aquila spilogaster
CCGCGCCCCCGGCCCGGGGGGACCGCGCCGGAGCGGCCCGGCGCCGGCTGGCCGGCCGCGGCGGGCAGCGTGCTTTGCCACACGGACGGTGTTTCCGTGGCGGGCTGCCTCTTGTCCCCGGCTCTGAGGCAGGCTGCCGTCGCTGTGCTCCCCGAACGCGATGCAAACGTGCGAATTTTTTGGTTAACCTCTGCGCGACCGCTGACGTTCGGGTCGGTGCCGTTGGCCCGGCAGCGGGGAGTCGGCAGAGGGTCCCCCGCCCGCGCAGCGGGAGCAGCAGGGCTGTCGGAGGCAGTAACTTTTTGCTGGTCTTTCCCCCCGTCTCTGATCGAAAACATGAAAAGGAGGAGGAGAGAAGCAGCGCATGCACCGTGCGAGCCCATCTAGGTGCGGGCTGTGGCACACGTGGACGTTTGCGAGCTGATGGGTTTTGCCGGTGGAGATGAAGCGGGCTTGCCCGTACCTACGGCACTCTGCAGTGGTCTGAGAAGTGTCAGCGTATCTGTAGATACAAATTACTGAACGCAACTACTGTGCCTAAGGCTAGGACAGCTGGGAAACCAAGCCTCCGAAGAATAAAATTGGTCCTGATGCTGAACCCGGGCTGTTTCAGCAAAAAATTGTATTTATGTGATTGTAATTTGTGTGGAAGGTAGAAATGCCAAATGCCACAGAAAAAAAACAGTTTCAGAATTGAGCCCTCTCTGGTCCTTTTTCCCTCCCAGCTAACGCCTCAGAGTGCATCAATATCTCACCAAAGAACAACTGTGTGTTTCTAAAGTGCTTGTGTTTGGCCCGCAGACCTTTGTACTCTTTTTTTTTTTTTAATAACCTTCTGCTCCGTGTTAGTTTTACATTAGTCATTGCTTCAAGACTTGACTGTTTGAAGGAAAAGGTGTGGTTGGACATGCAGTGCTAATGTTTCATTAACTAGCTTTTCAGTTTTTTCAGCCTTCTCATTTTTTAGTAACTTGGGAGTTTAGAGATTAGGAGAACACAAGGATGACAACATTTTCCCCTTTGACTAAATAACTGTATTTTTGAGGCAAATGCCAAATAATACGTTCACTGAGATAAAAATATGGGAACCTACTAAATGTACTTGATTAGTCTATGGAGATATGCTAATTTAGTCTTGTCCGTCCCATTTAAAATGGGAGGAGTCTGTTTTTTGGGGCAAAAGCTTATTGCTGGCACTGACATGCTGTAGCGTCTCAGTTAAATATTACAGTATTACATGCAAATGAATGTAACCTGTCTGTGAAAAGACAGATTGCAATAACTTTCTCCTTTTGTTTAAATTGCTTGTAAAGTGCTACCTTGCTACTGAAATACGTTGCTATTAATATTTTTAATTAAGGTAGAAAAGCTGATGGGCCTTTTCCAGAAAAAACGATCTCTTCTTTCCTTTCATCTTGTTAGATGTTAAGGATATATAGCAGTAATAATAATAGAAGTTCTGCTATAAAACACAGTTGGAGCAAGTTTTGTGAGAGAGTCTTTTATAAGAGGGGAGAATTTGTTCTGATTTTTCTTAAAATGTTGACAATATAACACACCTTTTGGTGTTTGCTCTTTTTAAATAGTAATGCAGGATCCTTTTATAATGAACAGATGAATTCAGTCAGACAATGTAAACAAGGAAAGCGATATGATGCATTACTTTTTTTATAGCAGCTTCATGTACCAGCAAAATAGCATCTATAATGCATTTTGGTGTATTTTTTGTATTGAACGATAGCATGTGCTATGTAAAAGTAATAGTAATTTTAATTAGTAAGCTATGTCAGGTGTTCAGTATAGGAAATCTGCATGCATTGTGAGAGAAGCCTCAGTGGAAGAAACACTCTGCATATTTACAAAACAGGAAACATAAATAAGAACTTTATGTACTTCTGCTTCACTTTATGTAGATTATTTAAATACATTTATAACAGATGAAAGGCTAAAGCAATTCCAAAAGGTGGGACTCTGTGAGTACCGTCTTAATTTTGCTGAGTTTTTTTTCCTAATTGTGATGCTGAAAATGAGCAAGTTCTGCAAGCATTTATCTGATTATTTATTTGGTGCAAGAAAGCACTGACTAGTTCAGGGATCTTAGTGAGCTTAATGAAGTTGTTATAAGTGTAATCAAGAATAATTGGGTTTATTACCAGAAGGTAGTTACTGTAATATGGTATAGAAAAGACCCCTAAAAAGCAAGCAGAACTCATGATATTTGTCTGGGAAAAAAAATACCTATGAGCCTGTTATCAGACGTATTTTGTATTGCTCTCATTTACTTTCTTATTATTTTCACTCAAATCAGTGAGCCTAGGTTAAAACTGGATTCCTCATACAGAGGTGCACTCCTTTTAAGCCATTTACAACTAAGTTAAACAGAGCAGTCCCCATAAGCAGAGGGGCTTTTATAAACAATACGCAAGGTTTTAGTTGGCTGTTGTGGCAGGGAACCCCTGATGGTGACCTGGGACCCTGTTGTGCCAGGTAGCCCGTCTGTGCCTGCCTTTCCTTGAGGGCTCAGCCTGGCATCCGCGTGCTGCCGGTGTGCAGAAACGCCGGGCGAGAGGCTGCCAAACTAAGGGCTTCGGAACAGTAACTTCATTTGCCAGGGTTTGGTGGGAAACAACTTGTAACGAGTTGCTGCAGAAAGTACGTGTTTTGCCATCTTGTATGAAAAGCGCGTGAGCATCTCCTGAGTAACTCCTGTTAGTGCAGTGCAAAGTTCTGGAATTTTCAGAGGTTTTTGTTAGGTTTGGGGTGGGGGGGGTTCCTCTAGTGAAAATAAGACAGCAAATCATAATGAATGTGGCATGTACTGTCACTCCAACAGTAAACTGAACTGGTTCAAACTTTATTAATTAGGGAGGGGGGAAAAAAAAAAAGATAATTGAGCTAGCATAGCTTTATGTGCAAGTAAATAGAAAGCCAGACCTGAAACTGGAGTTTTGGGCATGGCTTGTAAATATTGCTTGCTACTGTTCCTAGCTTGTTTGCAAATATTGCTGACAATAAGGCAGTTCAAATACTGGTCGAGATGGAGAGCAAATACATAACAACAGCTGAGCACAGAACCAAAACCCGTGGAAACAGCCCTTCTTGCTGTAAAACTGCGCTTGGTTCCTGCAGCAGAACTGTGCCTAACTAATTTGCAAACGGAGCTGGAGGGACTGCCAGCACTAAGCGGTTCTCTGGGTGTGCTTGGTAGCTTTTCCGATTCTCGGCTGCTTTTCCTAAGGCCTGTGATACGTCCTAGTTCATTGGACAACTTTTCATGTTCTTTTTACTCAAACGGAATACTCATTCCTTCTGCTCAGGGGAGGTTTGCAGAGGGAGGGAGGAGGTGGATGAGGACAGCTGAAAACTGCCTCTGGTGACCTTCCCAAAGCTCTTGCTTGCACAGAAGAAAACCGCAGCTTCTTGTCAGTTAAAATCTCTGCAGCTGGCACCAGTGTTCAGACCTTTGCTCCTTTCCCGCTCGCTGCCTCTTTCCCTCTCTGCCCTTAGTACCTCACTCCTTTTCCTTCCAAGGTGGAGGAGAGACACATGCGTTTCAGGAAGAAGGAAGGACTCCTTTAGTTTCACAGTAGATTAATTAATTTATTTTTTTAATTATGAAATCCCCAGCACTCTCATTAAAAGGAAAGGCTTAAGGAGAAGGCTCTTCGAATGGTATCCTGCAGAGGTTTAATTGCTCTCTGAGCCACTAAAAGGCAGGAGGACGTGCCTTTCCAGTCGGGGAGCGGGCATGTGTCACCGGGTCAGGGAGGTGACTCTAGCGCAGGCTTGTCCTCTTTTCAGGATCGGCTTCTTGAGTCAGCCCTCCCTCCCTTCCTCAAGAGCAGTGTCTCGCACTGGGCTGGGAGAGCAGGACTCTATGAACCAGCTCAGCCAGTTTGCTGCCTGCCTTGCCTTGCCTTGCCTTTCCTCCCCTTGAGTCGGCAGTGAACAGTGAAGGCAGAAGCTTTGGTTGAAGTGATCCGTGGAGAATTTCTGTGGCTATCTTTAACTTTCTAGTCCTTTTCGTTGCATCCCACTCTTACAGGCAAATGGAGACAACATCACTTTGGGTAAAGTTGGGGAAAATCCGTTCTTAGTCTTTCAGTATTTTTAAACAAGGTGCCTTTTTAACAGAAATGTAAAAAAAAAAAAGTTAGGCATAATTTTAATACACATGTGTTTTCGTCCTGTTATTGCAATATTAAGATATTGTGGTTACAAAGAAAAAGAAATTACTGTTTTTCTCCAAAATGTCTCCATGGCCATCTCTTGCAGATATCTCCTCCCCCCCCGCCTTTTTTAACCTGCATAGCATTTTACAAAGTTCTTACCTAGCACTGGAAATTGACGACCACTCAACTTCCTGTTTAATGGCTTTTAAAAATAATTTTAACTGCACCTTTATTTTACTGGAGAAAATAAAACTGTGAGTTATCACTTTATTTGAGAGTGATTGATCCATCCTTCAAGGAATAATTAAAATTAAGACTTCTTCCTCCCCACCCCCACGTAGTGGGGCCTTCTGCTTATAAAAGACTTGTGATCTAAGTGTTCTAACTGAAATGTAGTGGGGTTTTGTGAACCTTAAATCAACATTATAGACAATCTAGTATTCTGATTGGTATTGCGATTAATTCACTATTAAAGAGAAAAGAGGACTCTGTTGTAAATCCTTTGAAGATGTACGAGCTGAAACTTGCTTTCTGCATCACAGCTCAATGGGGGGATTTTTAATGTATTTACTGTTTATGCAACTGTGGGGTGGTAATTGTGGGCAGTGAATAAAATTACCCTTTAGGTATTGGATCTGCAGAGCAGATGGTTCATAGATACTGCGTAGGTTGTATAATTAGCTAGCCTTTATTGTTAGTTGAATTCCTAAATAGGAGTTCAGAGCGCCGGGTCCCCATTCCCTTATGAGTGAGGTACATCTTGGACCATTAATTAGGAAAGCTCTGGTGGGATTCACTTGTCCAGAGAGTACTTGTGCTAGCTGGCAGCAGGACAAAATGCAGCAAGAGCAGCTCTGCACAGCATTGGTTCGGTCCAGTAAATGTCCTTAGCTTAGCTGGAGCCATCTCCAGGGGCAGTAGGAGCAAGAGGGAGGAGTATGTCCCGGAAGGAGATGAAGGGTCTGAAGGCAAGAAGGTGGGAGCAAGTTTTCTAGTGCCAGGCAGGGTAAGAAGTAGCAGAGATCTGGGGAGCAAGTGAGGAAAAGGAGGAGCTGCAGTGTGTGGTGCCAGATGTTGCCTTTTCTCAAATGAGGTTCAGCTGTAAGGGAACAGGGAAGAAGTGTTAGAAAAATTCTGGATTTCTGTTTGTTTGTGTGGGTGCCAAAAACTTTTCCTCTCTTCACCTTCTTAACAAAACCTCATTATGGTACCTATGTGGTGTGGAAAGCCTTAGGCTATCACCTGTGCCATACTTTTAACATTTTTTTGTAAATGTACTCAAAAGCATTTGCATTACACGTGTCCAAATAGAAAGCATCTAATCTATATCTTAATTTGCTTGAAATCATTTTACTTAACGCCGTCTCTGCCAGAAGTTTAATGTGAACAGGAGACTTTCCAGTTTGTTGAGGATTTCTGTCTTCTTCCTGCCCAGAAAGGTGGTGGCAGGCAGTGCATCCTTAGCACTCCTAGAGGAAATCTCTTCAATTCCAAAAACATGTTCTTTGTCATCTTGTATTGGCAGAATTTTCTGTTTACTGTACAACATGTGAGTTGAGTATTCTTGTATTTGTTGTTATGCAGGTGAATCTGATTGGTGAAAACTAGTAAACTGGTAATCATTCCCATTAGCCTGTTCATGTGCAGTACGGTTTACGGAAACTTGCTTGTGGGTTGGGACATAGTGCGTATGCAGCTGGGTCAGCCGGCAGGCTCCCTGCTTTCTTTGAGATATCCTTTGGAAACTTTCAGTTGCTGATACAGTGTGAGCACAGGATACAAATTCCCAGATGTTTCTTCCTGGATCGATTTGTGCATACAATGCTGGTACTGATATATGTTACCTAATATGCTGAAATTCAGTACAATCTCTCCACTTAGAATTAACTCTTTCACTTTGTAGTGGCAGGTTTTGTAGTAATTCCCGTCTTAAAAAAAAATAAAAAAAATCACTGATCTCTGAAACAATTTCAGACAAGTGATAACCCCTTAACTTCCATGTCATTGTAACATGCTTAAAAATGAAGTGTTTCATATCTTTCACAAAAATAAAACCTAGATGGTGTACGTAATGCAACTGATTTCAAGGGCTTCTGAACAAGTGAAGTGCTGGAGTGTTAATTGGAGAAATTCTGTGTACAGATTTGTTTGTGTGGTACTGTTCACCGATTGTCTTTTGCAGATTCCTACTCAAGTCTTGCATGGTATCTAAAGATACATAGGGAGACGGATCTTAAGAAGAGTTAGCATTTTCATCTTGTTTTTATTGAAAAACAAAATTGCAAGATTTTGTTATTAAGAAATAAGATGACAGTATCAAAATGATAGCGTATCATGAAAGGAGATTTCATTTGTACTGTAGTAGTGCCTAAACTCCAAATTGATGTGCCCTTCTATGAAGTAGAGGGAAATCCATACTCCATAGAGCTTACAAACAAAAAGGCAAAACTTAAGCAGATAGATGAAACAAGTGGAGGAGAAGATAGGAAGAACATGACTTTTTATAATACATACCTTCATCCAGGGTGCTTGTGATCCAGTAATAATGCTGAGTTGTTGGTCTATATTATTTGATACAGCCTTAATCGAACATACGCTAGCAGAATTTGCCATCTGTTGCTGCTCTATATCCTTGATATCAAGCTTTGTCCTCATAACTAATGTAATGAAAATAACCAGTGCTATATTTTAACTGAAATAGAAAATATTGGCATGTGAAATGATTGATACAATACATCATTTGTTTCTGGGAGCGTGTTTATATTTCAAACAAGAGATGAAAAAACGCTGAACCCAGAAATTTCAGATTGACTCATAGATCTGTGAGATGTGTCTGTTTGCTCCGTGCTATTTGGGCTATCCACTAAAGAAAGAAAATTACTAAGTTTTCTTAGTCTTGCCATTGTTTCTTAGCATAAATCACAGCAACAGCATATGCTGAGATTTGTGAGATTTCACTGCAATTAAATACATTCTTTTCCAGAAGATACTTTTAAAAATCATTGTTTAGAATTCTTTACTGAACAGAAAGACTGATACAAAACTTACTGTGGTTCAAAGACTTGAAATTTTTTAAGGAAGTCCTGGTAGACAACACTGCCTGTTGTGGGATGCTTTTTTCTTCAGGCTGATGTAATCAGTCTTCCAGTCCTGAGAGAGTTTTTTAATACTGTTGTGGAACACAGAGGTTATTTTTAAGCAAGACAAAAAATTCACCAAGTCATGTACTGACACTGATATAAAAATTAAATAAATATAAAAAACCCCAATCCCAAACCAAACAACAAAAAACCCCACCCCAAAGGTAGTCAGTAACTCAAAATACATTGAATTAGCTAGGCAGACTGAATACAGGAATTAGATTTGGCTGATGAGCTATTGAGTTTTATTTTGGCCAACACCGAGTGCTTAGAAAGGAGCAGGAAGACCTGTCCTTCAATCAGTTGCTGCTGCAGTAATAAAGTCTGAAAATTTACCCACACAGTGTAGGAACATAACACTTTTTATTAAACTTAATATACTTATTGGTATTCATAATGACTAGGGGTTTTATATCTTTTTTACTGTAATAGATGTAAAAGAAGATACTTTAAATCACATCTTGCCTGTTTTTAGGAATTGTGTAGTTCATCAGGTCTAGAAGCCTTGCCTTATTTGAATTTGAGCAAATGCTGTTTTAGTGATACAGTTAATTGTATTATTTTATGTTTTATTATTAAATTGTCTTGTATTACTAGTATATTGATTTATTCTATAATATGAATATTTAGTAATATATTTCAGAAGGACTGGAATTTGAAATAGAAAAGGAAGATACAATTATTTTTTTGTTTTAGATAGCAAAGATAAGTTATTGCAATTTTTCCAGAGTTTTCCTTTGTTTTCCCTTAATCCGGAGGCATCATATTACAACAGAATATGGCATCATATTACAACAGAACAAAAATATTTTAGGATGGTAATATTCCAAATATTTTTTGTTATAGAAGTTGAAAGTAACACTTCATGTATAGCATTGCAAACTGTGTGATGTTATTTTCACATGTTCAAGTTTTAACAGTTTCAATAAGACCATCTGATTAAAAGCTCGTTTATATAGTTACTTAGTCCTTCCTGTGTGCACATCTTTGCGGATTAAAACAGTTGATGGAAAAATATCAGGTTGGTAGGCTAGTTAATTTGCATGCAACTTTAATGTCAGGATGCATCACTACAAATGGTAAAAACAGTATTGTCACCAATAGAAACATTTCTGCAGCAGTCTGTAGCAGGTGGATTTTAAATTGCGGTTTTTGTTGTGTTAAAGAACACCTGTGAGTCCTCAACTTCTTAATGTTTGTTGGGGCTTTTTTTTCTGGTCTTTACTGAATAATGCCTTTCTGAATTGATTGTTCTCAAACTTGCATGTTATGATTGAGTATTGTGAAAACAAAGTATCTTGCTATGCAGACAACTTTCTGCATTTTGAGGCATAAATGTTATCTTTTCCTTGTGAATGGAAGCTGAGATTGGTCACGGTTTAGAAGAACGTCACTGTATGAAAACTTATGACACCACCTCCTTCAGTCGCATTTTGTCATCAGAATACCAGCTCAGAAATACTTCCGTCTCAGTCCAACAGTCAAACGCATTCTTTTACTTGTATAGAATTTTTTTCTTACAAAATCAAGGACCGCTAACACTAAGCAGGTAACTTCTTCAGTATTTCATGCTTCTCTTGGAGGTGACAATTGGTTTTGTATGATCCTAAGCAAACCTTTTTCCCCCAGGTTTACTGAAACAAGCAGGCAATTGGTAAAAGCACGTTACTGTTGTCTGTGTGGCAAACAGCCACCTGCTTGCTTAGGCTTTTCTTTCAAAATATTTGATGTGTCTGTCTCACTTCCAAGTCTTTAGATGGGCAAACTTAAACATGTTGGAGGAAGGGGAGACAGGATATACTACTGCGTGAACTCCATTCCTGCTCATTCCCTCCTTGCCCAGGATCTCATGGAGGCTGCCTTAGCTGCGGTCTCCTAACTTAAAAATAGCCTCTAGCTGACTGAAATGATTTGCATGTTGCACAGAATTATAGCCAGGCTAGAGATTTTTCTCTTGGGTGCAAAAATGCCTTCTAATTCTAGAACTTCGTGTGGTGTGTCCTTTTCCCCCCGGTATGAATAAATACTAAGTGTGAAACTTCTGCAATGTCATTCTACTAAGATTCATTAACTAATTAGCAACCAACTACAGAGCCTCTGCTCTGGCAATTTATAACAGCCTCAAACAGAAGGAGAGCAAAGATGTAGTTGTGATAACTAAACAATCTTCTTAACTTCCTCAGTTTTTACAACTTTTATTTTATCAACCCTCCTGTCAAACCGCTGCCTTTTATATTTACACTTGTCAATGGGTTTTATCATTTCTTAAACTAAGGCATCAGGTGAAAATCCTTATGGAAGAGTATAGTCTACTGAAATTCAAAGCTCTTAAGCTTGCTTGGCCTGTATTTCAGAGTCAAGTTTTGGTTCCAGACAACAGATTAATAACTACTGTTCTTCAGTATCTTTTGTGCAAGAATCTGGCACTTGTATTTAAAGGTTTTAAAAGAAGATTCTTTACAGAATGGGGGAGGGGAACCCCTGGGAAACAGCTAATATTCTGTGTTCCTTCAAAATATTTCTCCTTCATTTTATGCCATGTTTTAAAAGATATTGTAAGTTGGGACTTTTTATCTGCTTTAACATTAACTTCCCATAATTCAGCTGAATCTAGTAATTCAAGATTGGAAGCTGTCTTGTTTGTACAGACGACTTGTTTCCTTGTGTGGCTGGGAGAGAAACCTGGGGATACAGAACTGCATACTTCTCCTGTCTTTTTTTTCTCAAGCACCTGCTATAGGCCATCGTCAGTCAGGATTATCAAGCTAGATGAATCTCTAGTCTGATGCAGTGTAGCTTTTCTGAAGTTCTTGTGGGTAGCTGGATTTACTACATGCATTTGATACTTGGGCTTTTTCAGTCTTGGTTTGAAACAGGACAATCCAAGCTGAAGACAATGCTTATAACTGAGGATATGCTATTTTTTGAAATATAATGCTTTCTTATTTTTAATGCATTTAATAATCTTTTATACAGTGCATGAAGTGAGCAGCTATCTTTACAGTAGTATTGGTGACTTAGTTCACCTTTAAAGGACCTTACTGATGGACAGCCTTGTATGGTCCACAGTTTAGACTTCTTGCCAGTGTATTTTTTCAATAGGAACGTGAAGCAGTTTGGTGTGATGTTGCCTCATGATGTAATGTGTTGAAAGTTGTAAGACTTATGACTTCATAGATGTACAAACAAAAACCGCGCCTTTTCAGTTTTAAGTGCACATTAGCTTTCCACCCAGCTTTTCCTTGAAGGTAGAGCTAGTGTTCAATATAATTAATCTTGGCCAGTATACTGGAAGTGGACCTAGTAGCATTGAGTGATGTGGTGCTAGTGTCTGCTTTCATTTCCATTTGCCTTTTTTATCTCGAAGCATGTATTAGGAGATGCAGTGACTGTGCCTCTTGGCTGGCCAATGTCAAGATCATTTCTTCATCTAGATGAAAGAATATCTGGCCGTCAAACTTTACGCAGCATAGGATCTACGTGTAGGTTTGTATGTTATCTTCAAACAGAATGGTGATTTACGTGTGCAAATTTACTTGGGTAGGGGACATTCAGCATCTCCAAGTAAATTACCATTTATCACGACACAACTACGTCTGTGTAGATTTTCTCCTGTGCTACTGATTTTGGATCGGTTAGAGCAGCTATGGCCTTGACCACCTTGACTAGCTCTAAGCTGAACAGACAGGATCAGATGCCCATTTAGTCCCAGGTGAACTTAAACCGAAATGTGAGGTCTTTACCATAAAACTAGCAGAGGGAGATGCAGTGGCTTGAACTAATTGTTTTCAAATGCCAATTTGTACCTTTAAACATGGTGGAACCTGAACATGTGATTCTAAAAATCCTGTGGATGTCCAGATGTACTCGGCGTTGTTAGAGTGCTGTGGGTGGATGCTAAATGTAGTAATAGTTTTGATTGTTAATAAGTTCAGCTACTATATGAAGATACTTGTGTATATTTTATTCAAGAGCCCTAATTGAAATGGCCCTACCACAGAAGGAAAGCAAGCAAATCACCTTGATTTGGCCTTAACATTTTCCAGTTGCAAAGATGCCAGCAGGATATGAATCAAAACAATACTGACTGTAAACGCATCCCAGAGGAGCCGGCTACTTTCTGCTGTTTTAACTGTGTGATTGAAGTAGTTTGACTTCCCTTATGGTAGATATGATTTTATTTGTATAAATAAGAAAAAATAAATCGGGTATACCATTATGACAGGAATACACTCTCAGGATCCTAGCAGTGCAATTACAACAGTGAAGAAAATAGCCACCAATAATTGTATTCTCAAATGATATATTCAGTATATTTTTTTCACTTTTCCAAGATGTTCATTACACTGAGAAATTTCCTAATTTATAGGTACAGAGTTAAGTTTCTTTATGGTCATTTAAGACGTATTTGATCTTCTCTCAAATGTCTCCTTATCCTCATTTTTACCCCCAAGTATTCATAGAAAACAGTATCTCCTCAGTCTTTGTTTTATAAGGTTTCTGCCTGTTAAAAAGGAGGGTTTGGTCCCTTTATCATGACAGCCTTTGAATTCAGTCGGACCAGCACAACCAGCTGCAAATGTGAGAACCAACACCTGCGCTAGGCAGTGGGTTAACTTGTATTTCATTATAATGGAAGCAACACTTCAGAATCTCTGCTGGAAGTGTATTTTTGATGTATTGTACAATGGCATGTGCCATTACTGTGGCCATCTCACAGTGACAGCTAGTAAGTCCATATTCTTCTCACCAGTCACTTCTTTGTGACCTTATTGTCTGTTACAGAAACTTCATTGGTCACCATCTGTGGAGTGGGTAAAGAACAGCAGCAAGATTAATTCCTCAAAGTCTTCCATCATGACATGCCTGCTTAATGCCCCAAGCCCTTTTTGCCTACCAAAGCCCCCACAAATTTGGAAGCTGTGTGAAGGCCAGTTGTTTTGACAATGTTAAACATGATCAATCACAAGGGAATTCCTAGTGGATAAACTTTTTTTCAGATGGAGCTTCTCATTAACTCTACATTTTGTCTTCCTTCCCATAAACAGGCTGAATACATAATCGTGATCATTTGACAATAGAGACCATGTCTAGCTTATTCTGTCTTAGGTAACTGGTAGGGTATTACCTGACCGTGTTGCCTCTACAGACAAATGTTTTTGTTACCCTTGGAATTTCTTTGCTGCTTTAGCAAGTCTTGTTTGGCTTGATTGTCTGTAACTTTCACATAATTCCATTATTATTTGACTTGGAAAACAACAGTTCTCAAAATTCATGGACATGTCGATTTCTCCTCTCGCCTTAGGGTGCTCTACTTTTTCACTTGTATCTCTTTTAAAGTAGGTATGCTTCCCAGATAAGTAATTCTTGTTGGCTTAGATGTACATTGCATGTTCTGTGCGTCATCCCTTCCACCGCTTTGGATAGATACAGATTTATTTGGTAGCGCTAGCATCAGACAGCTCTACTGAGCTCAGCTGGTTGATTTCACCACACTGTTTTCTATTTTGTACGATTTGTTCTTTTCAAATGTACGACTTCAGGTACAGGTCTACCTACTTAAATTACCCTTCCATTAAAAATTTAAGTCAGTCCAAAACAATGTGGTCCATGGCTGTTTCAGCAACTGATTTGTTTCTGTTCTTTTAGGCTCAAGTTTAAGTAATCTTTTTTTGCTGGTTTAATTGCTCTTTTGTCACCATATCGGTGAAATGAATACTTGTGCCCCACCATTGTGATGATTATTCATGCATCAATCAATGTCTAGAAAAGCTAGGTCTTATAGGACCAAGTTTCCAGTGTTATTTGTTTCTAATAGAGCTTCCACCCCAAAGTTTGAGTGGCCAGTACTAGCAGCTATCTCTTCTCTGCTGTTGGAGATTCACTAAAAAACATTAACGGTTATGCTGTAAACTTTGTCCTTTTTTCACATGAAGGAAAACCAATTACAGGAATGAAGAGTCTCCAGAGAGATGACTTCTCACCGAAGTTGAAAGCTGGTAACGTGACTATTCCTATCTTTCGAATTTGCTTTGGTCAGTGTGTCTTAAAATTCACCAATGGATTAAGTTTTTAACTAATAAACTGGAAATGTCACAAAACAGTCTGTTGTGAAGACACTGAATCACTGGTTTGTTAAGGAGGACTTTGTTGTTGTTGTTGAAAATTTGTAGCTTTGAGCATGCTATACTTGGCACGGACACAAGCCTTTTCCATCTTTTGCAAATAGGTCATCAGCCAGGTTAGATCATCAGTTCTTCAGCATTCAGTGCGGAACCTGAAGTTCGTGTTGCCATTCCAGCAAATGAAGTGTTTCACTTTCATGAAGACTTATTTGGGGATAATGAGGTCTAAAGATAGCCTGCACCCATGGCGTGTTTATTGGTGGCAAGTACGGAGCAAGTACGCAACCTTGTGTCAGAGCTTTGTCCCGTGCCAGTCCTACTACGTTTTCCTTCATTTAAAGGCTTTATATTTCCAGTTCCTACTGAGGATAGGAGTAGTGACGGTGATGACCCTGGTTTTGAGAGAATTTCAGGCGGGCTTCGCTGAGGCGAGGGCTGCCTCCCTGGCATCGGTCTCAGCCTCGGAGACGGGCCCGACCCCGTGCCGACGGGCAGGCCTAGTGTCGCGGTGCCGAGAGGTCCTCCCGCTGTCCCCGGCGCCGGCAGCGGGATGGGCAGGATGATCCTCCTGGGAGGGAGCCTGGGTCGTCCTGGGCCCGCGTGGTTCTCCGGTGTCAGCGCGTGACTGCGGCAGGCACGCGTGCTTTGTTCGGCGGCGGCCGGCCCGTGCGGAGTGCCAGCGCTGCTCAGAGCCCCGCGTGCCGCCTCGCTAGCCTGAGGACAGAAACTCTCCAGAACAGCATGGGCACGTGGTTACTCTGGCAGTTCGGTTGCAAGTAAATGCTCCCTTTTAAGGTGACCGCAAATGACAAGGGACTTCTGGCTTATTCCATGTGTCTGACAGAATTGTTGGGCATATCCTTCCTGCGGCTCAACGAGAGGATGTCGACAAGCAGCAACAGCATCGGTATTAAAACCGGATAAAACTGGGACAAGGTAGCATGTTAGTGTGTGTGTTTACCTTGCCGTATTTGGACATGTTGATCTGAAGTCTGTGTTAATAGCCTCGCTGAAGTCTATTTTTAAAACATGTAAAAAAAGATTTAAACAATGTTCATCAGAAGGTGTGCTCAGAGTTATTTGGAGTTAACCAGCAGCATTACTGTAGAGAAACAAGTTACAAACTGTATTTGCCCTTGTAAGGAGGCAACTTCTTTAAAAATGTTATTAGGAGTAATAATTATATGCAGACTATATAATGCAGGCATTTTTCATTAGGTTTTTATTGTTCTTTGTTTGACAAAAGAAGTGGAGTGTTATACAACTTCCCTTAAACAAGAGAAGTGTAAGGTAGATTTCTGAGCTTATTTTTGCCCCTCCTTTGCTGGGCATGTTAACATTTGCTCTGGCATTTGCAGCTTTACCTGTCCGGTCATATGAGAACTGAACCAATAGAGAATGTACTGGGTGAGCTCTGAAAGAAAAAGAAAAAAAGAGGTTAAACCCTCTATAGAACCTCTTCTGTGCCTTTGCTGAAAAGCTCAATTTTAAAATTTTTGGATTTGAAGTAGTCTCTCACAAATAGAAGGGCAAAAAATGCAAGTAGGTAGATACATATCCTGTTAACATCTGTGATTTATCCTGCTGTCTGTGATACTGAAAAGATAACCAGCAACTGACTTAAAGCACCTTGCTGAAATGTTTTGGTTTTAGATAGCATAAATGATATGTGTAACAAATATTTTCAGTTCCTGTGGTATAGTAGTACGGGTGTTTCTTGCTGATTCCTCCCTTTCCAACAGGACTGGTTTTAGTACTTTATTCTGCTGAATGGTGTTGGGGCTTTGTTTGGCTTGGGGTGCTTTCCTGCCTGGTGCTCAGCTGCTTCCTCTTCCTTACTTTACAGTGCTCAGAAGGTTCCGTTCAGTATCAGCTATCTGAAATTGTATATATTTTTATGAAGCTTAAGTAAGGCATTCTAAAAATGGAAAGATATGCCTCTTAACTACAATCACTATTTAAGCGTTATATGCAATAGCAATCTTGCAAGTTCTGGAAGTGCATTCTTTTCTGCTGTTGTCATCCATGAGTGTATTTCCTGAGTTATTACATTGACGTTTTCCTGGACTTGCACAGTGCAAGCAAGAGCAGGCTTTCTCTATTTTGAAAGTGGAAATCCCCTAAACCAGTAATTAATTGTTATGTTTTGTTAAGACTTAAAATTGTGTAATTTTTCAACTACTTCATGTTATTGAGGGGATTTGCTCTTGATAGCTGTGTTTTAAACTCCTCATTTGGGGCTTTATGTTAAAGCACAGTGAAGATAACTGATGAAGTTTGTAACTTCTGGTGGTAGAGTTGCTTATTTAAATATATACATATTAATTGTCAGACATATCTAAATCCTAACTGTGAGCATTTAGGGTTTTTCTATTATCTGTAGTTATGAAAAAGTCTAAAAAATAAAGTTTGTTTGAATTTGGAAGGGAGGAGGAGCACCCCAGTATCCCATTTAGAAGAGACAGTAACACTTAAATAATTAATGTCATTGATATTGTCTGATACCTGGCAAGAAGGTAGCAGTAGCTTTTAAATGTTATTCTTGATTATTGTTTTGTCTTTTCTGCAGTGACTTCAATATTTCAGCTGTTATCACTCTTCCCCATAGTCTCTGTTCTGTATCCAAAAATGGGCAACTCCTACATAAAATCTGCATAGCTTTGGTTGCTCTCTTCTGACTTTTCAATTGATCCAACTTGAAATGGGGTGCACAAAACTGGATACACTTCTTTAGCTAAGCAGACGGGGAAGATTGTGCATTTCAGTGCAGTGGGAAATGGAAAATAAGCAGGAGTGATGAATGAGGTATCTTTTTCTTTTTCCCCTCCTTTTTATTTGTCACAGGAAGTTGTGCTTTGATTACAGGCAACCCAACTTCATGTTGTTTCCCACAGAGTTGTTGTCGTCTTGCTAGTTGTCTTCTGTACTGCGTTTGTTCCTGCTTCAGTGCAGGACTTTGATCATCTTTGTAGCCTGGGTGAACTTGAATATAAGCAAGGCAGGATTATGCATGTGGAGGTAATATGAAATCAGTGGGTATCACTGGGATGGACAGACAAGCTTCAATGTTCAGTTTCAGTTGGGATCAGCTGCTTTTGAGCTTGGCATTTGTTTTTGGATAGATTGTCCTACAGTTCACGATCTCTGAATGCTGGCTCTACCACTCAGTGATACGTGCATTCCCTTCCCCTGCCCCCAGCCATCATCTACAAAAGGCTGACAGTGGTGCTAGCTTTCATCTGTTATGCACTTTCGATGCAAGTGAACTATTAACTACTGCTTTGATTACAACTTTCTAACAAGTTACGCTGGTTACCTCTTTCCCCCTGCCCCACTATTTTCACCTGTGCTATCTAGGCTGCTTGTCAGAAGGCCATGTGGCAGTGTTGAAAGCTTTACATTCAGGATGTATTTCTTCTAGTGCTCTTGTCATAGAACAAAATTAGGTAGATTTGATATAATCTACTCTTGACATATCCACTCTTATTTCTTAACACCTGAAGTTCTAGTGCCTGTTACGGAGTTTGGTGTGCTTAATTTTTCCTGCTCAGAAATTAGAATTAGACTAGAATATGGGGCAGGGAATTAAAAGGTAGGAATAAGAATGATCTTCTTGTGACCAGTATTTGAGATTCCTTTGAAACTTTGGATTTGAGCTTTTAAAATACATTTGAGTCATATTTTCAGTCTTTCAGGAACTGAGGCAGGAAAGCTATATAAATTGTGTCTCCAACTGGTAAACTTTGATGCGAAATACTGCCATCTCATGACAAAATTGTTTGCCTCTAGCAGATTTTACAGGAAGAAATGTTTTTCACTGAGAGAAGAAAATCATATCTTAGCATCATCGTAGAGTGCTGCATAAAGATGCGGTACTTCCATACAACAGGAAGCCTGTGAATACTGGTCTGAGGGTTTCTTCTTGTTTTAACTGAGCATCAGTGAAAAACCTGAGCCATTTGCTGTTATTCAGTATTTGTTTCTCTTCTTGACCACTTCTACACTTAATCTTCATTCCCTCAGTAGATAGTTTTCTATCCCTCTGAGTTTTCTTGTTACTGTGTACTGAATTGTCTATGTTTTGCACTGTGGGCATCTATTTCAGAGTGTGGTTAAAATTATTGACATTATTTTATGTACCATTGACCTGACTTTTTTTCCCATATGGCACTTCTGCAAAGTCTTCATGCCAAGCCAAACATTTTAACCTAAGTGGGTCTAACTTTATAGTTATGCTTCTATCATCCACCCCCTGCTATGGGAAGGCATATGGTTCACTTTGATAGGAATAGTTCATATAATTTTGTATTTATCAACATTAGCTTATTCACCTTGCTTTATGGTTTTCCTCAAGTTACTCAGTTGTCTTTGATCTCCTCTAACCGTAATGTCACTTGTAAATTTTGGTGCTTCACGGCTTTTCATCTCTTTATAAAGTATTAGCAGAAATAATACATTCTCTATAGAGGTATGTGTAATCCTACTACCAGTACTTAAAGTTTTTAAGGGTAAACAAAGTCAAATATACCTCAGAAAAATAATACCAATGATACTTCTTTTTTTTGGAGATTGGGGAACTGATTGAAGTATTGGTAATTTAGGCTTTAAAAGCCAGATGCTTGTTGTCTAATTCATGTAGAGTTTGCTACTACATGCCACTTTTTTTAGCTTCTAGCTTGCAGAACAGAAGAGGAAAGAGCTCAATTTGCTTAAATGTAGAAGTTTGCACGTAAAGCGTTCTTAGCAGCAAACTGAGTTTTGCTGTGCAGTTCTGTTTCAGAGCAAAATGAAGAGTAAACTACAGTTTACTAATTGAGAAGGCTTCATTTCAGTAAAACTTTTGCTACTCCATAGCCATGTTTATTAGAGAACAGTGGTATTCCCAAATCTATCTTTATGAAAGAATTTGACGTTTCTGTAGTAGTCATTTGAGCAGGAACAACAGTAGATTTCATTCAAGAACTTGCATATGTATCCTGAGTAAAAGCAGAAGTTTCAACATCATCAGTTTCTAAGTTTTGCAAGGGCATCGTTGGATTTTTCTCCCTGCTAACCCTGATGTAAGCTGCTGCTCATTGGTCGCTCATTTCTGAACCACAGTTCTCGGTGCAGAGATGGAGACTACAGCGTCAGTAAAAATATGTGAGTCTGTTATAAGTGAAATCAGACCACTGATCTAGTGTGGTTGGTTTTTTTAAAGGCAGGATGCAAAAGGGGTTTGGTAGTGTCTAGTTCCAGACCATCTCAGTGATACACGTCACACCGCATCCCTCAAAAACTTGCATGGGCAAAGCAGGGGGAGCTGTGGAAGTCTGGAACTCTTCAGCTGTCTTTTAAAATTGTGGTTGTAGCTGTTAATTTTTATCATTGGGAAAATTGTTTATATAGTATTTTTTTCCAATATACTATATGACAAAATTGAGAAGCATACTTTTATAAATTAATATAAAATAAATCTGGTTTTATAATACTTCCAGTTGAAATATATCTGCCTACAGTTAATGTGCATTATATTTAGCAATAATGTATAGAGTAATAATTCAGTAATCATTTTACAGGGCTAGGAGAAAATATAAGTGGAAATTGAATAGCAGCTGCAGCTATTGTTCTGCTTGGTAATGTTTATATCTTTACTTACAGTTACTCTCAGTTTAACTCCCATTTCCTTGTTTGTAAGAGTTTTCAGGTGGGTGATTGAAATGTGTCAGTTTGGAGCTCCTACGCTTTGCAGGCATTTGGTAGCAGTACTGTACAGCATACATGCACTGCAGTTACTCAGCTGTTAGAGTTTTTAAGTGATGTTGTTCTGTGACAGTCATTCTGAATGACTTCATACCCTAAATTAATTGAGAATATTCCAACACCAAACTAAGAATTTATCCTTCTGTGAATGGTTGAATGAATAATTGATGAATGTCTTTGTCACCTGACAGTCTGTTTCTAAAATCCTTCTGTGATGCTACATATCCATCCTCCCCCTCAGTCTGCACTAGGATGAGACTGAACTTTATCCCTTGAGATACATCTGCTGTTTGTTTGCTAGTCTGCAGAACTGGCTTTCAGCACTGTGCTCTGATGAGGTTGTTCTAAATGGCAGTAGAGTCACATATGTATCAGCAGAGCAGAGCAATACAGGCTTGGGATGGTCCAAAGGAAGGATTCAGATTTGGGGTCTGTTGTCTTTTCTTTAAGGCACGGAGCCTTGTTGGCTTACACTACTGAAAACTCTAGTTTGTGCCAATTAGCTTATGGTATTATATTTGTGAAGTGTGAACGCTCACCAGACATCCTTCAGATGACAAAGATTCTTCTTTTTTTAAGGTGAGCTACAAATGGTGCCTCAGGCCTTGAAGGATATGATTGTGAATATCCCTTTATTCAAAATGGTCGTCTTGCCATACCTGTCTGATCTCTTCTGGTGAATGGTTAGTTTGAAAGCTATAAAAAATATTAATCTCGTGAGCATGTTACAACTGGATATTTGCGGATGTAGAATCTTGCCTGCTCACTAGAGTGCAGTTAAAGTATGTAGCCATGGGCCAAAAAAAAACCCCAAACCAAACAACAAAAAAAACCCCCACCTGTCTTTTACTAGGAGCTGTAACAAAAAATATATTTATCCAAAAGCTAGGGTAATAATTTTTAACATTTTAGAAATGACATAGCACCAAATGCCTTTTGAACCTGCTTGTATTTAAATAATAGCAATAAAAAAATTAAAAAGAGAGAGGAAAAACTGTATCCTGAAAAGAAAAAAGGATGAGGAAGATACTACATTTAGCAGTAAGGTAGTTGAATGCATCTCCCACATGTCTTGGGCAGCGTGTCAGTTGCATGAAGATTTCTTTTGTTACTGTGGGACTCAGTCTGCACAATTGTGCAGGTGAGGTTTTCTTTGTCATGTCATTACAGAAGTCGGTTTCTTCCATGTTTTCTTCAGGTAATGTATTTACTTCCCTGGTTTCATCCTTATGTCCACATAAACAAAACTTCGGCACTACTGATGTCCATAAAGAAAAGTGATATCTTAACAGAATGGTTAGCCTATAGTGTGATACTTGAAGTATCTTGACTTACTGCATCTGGAAATTTTAAAACCTATTTTTCATGTAAATATTTGAGATATCTTTCACATAATCCATTTTTAATTGATTGCATTGTTTTTTGCAAGTGGATAAGTTGTCATCTGCTGTCTTTTCATCCAAACACATAACTATAGGCTGGTAGACACAAGACAGAGTTTATCTTAGTTTAGTCACTTGGTTGCACCAAGCCTGAGAATGTACATCACTCCCTAGTTTGTAGGTGAGCAACACTCCATCCTTGTAGTAGGATAGAGCTAAGGGGATCTACTCATACCTAGAGGTGTACTGACATGTCTGTGAAGTAACTCAAAAAATCAGATAAATTTTAATCATGTCTTCATCTAAAAACTGTAGAAATGTAGTAAGTCTTGTTTTGGTTTTGAATTTCACATATACTGTAAAGGATGAAAAAAGAAGACTCTCTGAGAGCTGAGATGTGCTCATCGTTCCCTCATGAAATAGATAGTCTATCCTATCCTAGTTGACAGTGTTCATAAGAATTGTATTACCTCTTCAGCACAAATTACTTCGGTGACTCTTGTTCCTGGCTTCAGGTCAGCAATGGGAGGCTCAGAAACAGGGAAATTTGGGAGAATAACCTGTGTAAGGAAGGCAAGAGGAATACAAAGGGAAGTGAGGAGGAAGCTGAAGAAAAGCACTGCTTTTGCTGTCTTGCAGGGAACCTGGAAAGGTCTGGCTTCTTGAGTCTGCACTACAAGGAGAGGGATTACTTGATGCTGGCAAAGCTATCTGGATATCTCTAAGAAAATAAAAGGAGGAGAAGCGAAAGGTGGGGAGTAGACACTAACGAGAATGAAGAATTAAAGCCATGGTTTCCTACACTCAGTTTAGTGATTGCTCATATTTCTTCTCTCCTTCTCAACTGTGTATTCTTGTTCCTTCCTTGCATCAGTGATTATACAGCTGCAAGATCCGCTGGTTCAGAAAAATACACCCCACCCCCCAAAAAACCCGTAGCTTTGTGTCAGATGAACTCACTGAGCTGATTTGCTTTGCAGCTGTTTGACCATTTGATCAGACACAAAAGAAAGTATTACCCATTTTGGCAACCTACAACCTCACTGCATGCATGCTTAGAGGACCAGTATGAAAGCCAGGCTTGGCAAGCTACTAAAGAAAACTGGTGAATCTGCCCCATCATCAATGCTGGGGTGCCAAGAAGTCTGCTGCATTTGCAGAAAATGAGGACATCTGGGAGGTTTTTAGGAGTTGGTGCTAGATGAAAACAAGCTAATTATGCATGGTGGAGGCAACAGGTATCCTCTAAAGAGGCAGTTAAAGTGGCTGTTTAAATGCAGTTTAATCAAAGCAAATCCCTGCATTTGCCTAAAGAGATGGTCTCTGCCATACACTTGTTGGGTTGAAAACTTGCTCTTTTTGATGGCTTGGTTTGCTCTGATCCAACTTACTGCATGGTTTCATGAAACCATTTGAGTGAGCCTCCATGGTAGAGAGGATGGAAAAGCTGCTATTTTCAGAATTATTGTAGGGTATTTCAGACTAGAGGCTTCAAATTCAACAGCTTTATTTTCATTGCACACTTGCATGTAGTTTGAAAATGTAAATGCAGGCCAGCCTAGAGCTAGACTGTCGCTGCTTCTGTTCTTTTGTCCTTTACTTTTAGAGAATTTCAAAATTCAGAATAGGTGTTAAGAATTTTCTCAGATGTATGCTACAAGATGAAGCATGTAACAATTTTTCTGAAAGATTATTTAAATTATTGAAAATACATTCTTTTCATCAGAGACTGAAATCCACAGAAAACAGTAGCAAATTCTTACTGTTCTCCTTGTCTGTTGTTAATCTCCCCCAAAAGTTTCAAAGTATCTCACATTACACTTTTGAGCTATACTAGAACTGTTTACACCATTCACAAATCTGTAGTTCTGCAACATCCATCAAAAGATCATCTCAAAACATTTAAATCTTTCAGTTCTCATGCTTTCTTTGCTATAGCGGAGAGCTCAAATCTGTAAACTGTTCTCTCATACTCAGTAATTTTAAGATATGAATAAGGTATGCTGAAATGGTTTGCACAGAGCAATAGAACAGTAAAATATGTTTTCTGAGTTTTTATTATGGCTACATAGATCTCAGTATCTTTAATGCGCAGGAGCAATTTGAGAATTAAAAGAGCTGGAATCCAAGGAAGCTTTAAGGTGCATTTATAAACGGTACCTGTGTATATTATCTTATTCATCAACGCATAAGGTTTGTAGAAAGCAGCCCTGCATCCATCCTGACTGCAGTTTACTAGCTGTGATACTGCAGCGAAGGGTTGTAGGGGATGAGCATTTGGACAGACTGGGAAAGATGCAGGAACAAAGTCTCCCATTTGGGTGACATCTAACTGCTGGGCCATGACACAAGAGGCAGGCAAAATAACTATGAACCTAATTTTTTCAGGGATGAAGTCTGGTTGCTTGTTTTCCAATAATGAATCAGTTAGCCGTACCCAAAGGCATGAGTAACACAACTAAGTCCAGGGAGTATTTTCAGCCAGTAAATCCCAGTCTTGCGTAAGGAAGAAAGAGGTTTTCGTATTAACTCCTCATGAGTTTTCCTCGTACCTGATTTTAAGGCTCTCGCGAATCCTGCATTTCGTATTTCTTGTTCCCGTAAGGTGAATATGAGAATTTAAATTGACTTTGTGAGTTCCTTTCCTCAAACAGCATGTCTAGATGGAGGCATGGTGGTGGGGACTGGGTCCTCTATGGGGCTGGGCCATGGAGAGCATCTCCCGGTTCCTTCCTCTCCTGCAGCGTGTCACCTGAGTTCATGTGCCTCACAGGTGCCTGGCCACGCAGGAGGTCGGAGTGAATGAGCATACTCGTTTGCGTTAGCTTAAGTATGTACGTAAGTGCTTGTAGGATCAAAGCCAACAGTTGTCTCATCTTGAAATCGAGATTAGAAAATCAGTAACTTTGCCAAGAAACGTGTTAATTGAAAGAACGGCAGTTAAAACAACTGCCTGTGTGGAAGAGTATAGCTCTCTAATTACACCTCTTAACACTGAGATAGATGTGCATTTAACACTGACATCTTTATTAATAATTGATTTGATTCCTTTTCATCTGACTGTTATTATTAGAGACTTAATATTGGGTATATTTTCTGTTCAGAGAAATTACCATACCTTCCAACTAGTTCAGATGTACTTTTTCTTGATTGGTTTGTTACAGAAGTTTACTACACATAGGTTGAAGAGTTACTTCACAGTGCTGGGGTGAGAAGAGAGTGACAGACAAAATTATGGAAAAGACAAATTGAGATCGTCTCACATCTGTGCTCATTGTATCATAGTTTTGTAGAGGTTTTTAGTCCAGTTTTAAGCATTCATGTAGACAATAGACTTTGAAAGCGATCACTTACAAGGAATCGGCACTACATTTTCATAGTACTTTTGTGGCACATCATAGAAGCTTCAAAAGTCACCTTTTTTTTTTTTTTTTTAAGAAAGTAAAAAGCTGTGCTTTTGCTTTCTCTATTAAACTGTCTATCTTAACCCACAAGTTTCTGCACTTTTACCCTTTGATTCTCTCCCCATCCCACTAGGGGGAAAGTGAGCAAGCAGCTGCGGAGGGTTGAGCTGCCCACTGGGGTTAAACCACAGCACATCTAAATATTTAATTGATTTAAAGCTACAGACATGCATAACTGGGAATTCAGTGCTGCCTTTTTTTTTTTTATTTGAAAGATTGGCTTTATTTGTTATTGTACTGTATTTTGTGCTTCTCACCTGGGAGTCCCAACCCACAATGGACACTCCCCTGGTTACTGTGCAGGTGAAGACAAGTTGGGATGTTGAGGAATGGGAGGAAGAAAGCAGCCCATTTCTGAAAGAAGGTCATGTGTAACTTGTGAGAGTTTTTGAGATTCGGCCTTTTGATTACTTAGCAAATATTCCTAAATGAAGGAAAAGCTCGACTGAGTAGTTTTATTGCTTCATGATATGCTTGTAAATTTAACAGTCCATTTAGAAACCTGAAACACTGAGCTGTAGTCATAAAAGAACTGTGGAAAGTGATTTAAAAGATCGGGTATGACCCAGGGAGTCATAACATGTATTCTGTGATTCTTTGGGTTATTACAGCTTGATGAAAGAGTTGATTTTTACAAGTAAAACCCTAAGAGAATACATTTTTATTTTCTAAAACCTTAAAGTTACATCTTTGACTTTTCAAAGTCCTGTTATATAACGATTAAAGCGTGCTTTTTATTCTGCTTTCTTGAATGCTATTTCACTCATTCCTGTAGAAACAAGGGTACTTTCAAGCTTTAGGTGTATGCCAGGCTTACGGTTGGCTCATGAAAATCTCAGTGTGGCAGCCTTTGTATTTGCAAGCTTGAATAAAAATGTTGTTTCAGAAACAGGCAGATACAGCTGGTTATTCATGCGGTGGTACTCTGGAAGCCAAGAGGCATGTAATATCCCTTTATTCTCCAAGAGCAAGTTCTCGTCCAGTTGCAAGAGACCCACCTTGGTCTCCTTCAGAGGTACACACCCACAGGCATTGCAACACAGATGGAGATCAGTTGGGTGTGATAAAGGAACAGTGGAAGAAATGGTTCTGACCCTTCGTTTTCTTGTATTTTTCTTTTTTTCTTTTTGTTGTTGTTAAAAAACTCAGCTTCTCGTACTCTCGCCTCTCTGGCAGCGGTAGGACTGCGGCAGCCGGAGGACTCGGCGGTGCCGCCGCGCTCTCCGGCTCTCGCCGGCCCGGCGCTGCCTGGCGGGCCCCGCCGCTCTCCGCCCCGCCGCTCTCCGCCCCGCCGCTCTCGGCAGGTGCGGCTGGGCCGGGGGGGGGCACAGCGGGCACGGGAGGGCCCGCAGTACACGGCGCCTCGCCCGCTGTCCTCGTGCTGCCCGTTTCTCGCCCCAAACCGCTGGCGTCTCGAAGAAGTGCGTTCGCCGGCAGCCAGCCGGGAATGGGCGGGCATGGGAGGCCGTGGGCCAGGTGGGGCTGCCGCCTCCCGCCCCCCCGGGGTGGGGAGGGCCGGGGGCCGCTACCCCGCGGCCGGGGCACGGCCCCCTGCCCCGGTGGTCGCCGGTGAGCAGCGGTGGCGGGCTGGAGCCGGCGGGCACGGCGGTCGCGGGGCCTCCGCTCCCTCAGGGAGCGGGGTGTGGGCGAGGTTGGGCTGGAAGGGGCGGGGAGGGCTTTGCGCGATTGTGGCGGGAGAGGAAGAAACATGTATTCTGTCTGGACTTCAGTTTTTTCGGCTTGGGAGAAGGATGGAGCGTGGCGTGGTCTTTACATTGCCACGTTTGTGGTTCGGCCCTGTTGGGAGGTGAGGTGAGGGTAGTTGGTCTTGGTGTTGCAAAGCTAGCGTGCTCAGATTTCCCTCGGCAATCCGGACGCCAGAAACCTGGCAGCACGGTACCTGTGGAATTTCTTTTTCCTTGTTCCAGAAGATAAATGCGATATGGACGTGAGGTGGGAGTGGGCTGTTTATACGGACTCTTTCCAGGTTGCTGGAAAGTCTCCCTGTATTACTTGTGCAGTTGCTGAGGGGAGGAGAGGCCCTTCTCCAGAAGGTAACTGAGCCCAATTGAGGCTTTTGCTCTAACATGCTTTTGGAAGTACCTTTTCTTTTTTCATTTGCAGTGGTAGAAGTTGACGGGTGAGCAGGCTCCTACACCATATGTTACCCCACGACTACTCCACTGCCTCTCATCACTCATCTCGCTTTAGTTTCTCTGAAGTTGTTGTTTGATTCACTCCTTGGCTGGTGTGAAACTACACATTAACCATGTTACCAGCTCTTTTAGCAGACTGGAATAGTGTGGTTAATAAAGACCCCCTGCTAACACACTTGAAGGAGCTCCTAAGCCTGAACAGAAGTCATCCCTCTCATCGTGCACATGCCGCTGTACACAAAGCAGAAGGAAACTACTTTCTCTTACATCATCTCTTTTCTGGTTGCCACTCATCTTTTCTGCCCAAGGCTGCCTGTAGTAGCATAGAAGTCCTCTGACAACATAGTGCTTTGGCTGTACTTGGCCTCTGTGTATAGGCACCAGTGCAGAAAATGTGCCGAGAGGGCGAGCGACCCCGTAGGGTGATTCCAGAAGAGATCCCTCGAGGGTCAAATGAGAAACGCGCAGCTTTACAGCACAGCCACTGATCTTGTAGATTGTCCTCTGTCTTTTTAGGGTGGTGTGTGCTTTTTAGGGTGGTGTGTGCCCAGCTTTATGCTGATTCAGCGTTTAAAAGGCCAGTGGCAGAGAAGGGATGGTCATGGTACAACAGGTCAGGACTGAGAGGTCTTACAGGTCTGTTCCTGGCCTTGGAGTGTGTTCACAGCGTAAGCTCCTCCTTGTTCTTTCTGAAATGAAGGGAAGGAAGCTGCTGTTCATCTTTGTTTCATCTGGGAATGTTGAGTTTGTTCTGGAAATCTAAAATGAAATATTGACTACTTTTAACATTAGACCTCATGAGCTTTATTTTCTTTTTTTCTGAGGGAAATTAAAGCATGGTATATGTGCAAAAGCTGCATGAATACCTCCTACTTGTTATTTTCAAAGTACTAAACGCACTTCATCCCTGTCTCTGTAATATTAGTTAATAGTGACTTCTGTAGTTAAACAAATGAATTGGGTTTTTTTACATGTATTGGAACTGTTAGTGTGCTGCCTCCGCAATAATGAACCTTGGGGTTCTTGAACGCTAATCCTGTCGGTCCTTTCCACGCTATGCATAGCCCAGGGCAATTGGTTTAACTTCAGTGTTTTAAATTCCTCTTTTGCAAAAGAAACATTAGAAGCATTATTCCCATTAACTTTTTATTACCATAATTAGTCTCTTCCAGGGTTTGTTCCTAACAGCAAAGCATTCTGCTGCTACATGTCATTCCTCTATGCTAAAAACTGCACATGTGGTAAACTTTTACGGATCCTGGGTGTTGTTAATGTTTAACAGCAGTATTTTTCACGTCGTGGATTTTCCTACTTCTAGTAACTACCACAAAGTAGTATTTTAAAAGTAATCTTTAAATGTCATGCTGCTTTCTTGCTTCTGCCTGGCCCTCACATTCTGTATGTAATTCTGATTTCAATTTGTGAAGGTGAAGAACAGTAATAGCAACATACGTTGATATTAATAACAAAGTTCTCAGCTAATTTGGTTAAGTTTGGAAAGGTTTTAGAAGAAAAAGACAAGAGAATTTATAATCCTGAAAACTTGAATTTTAAACATCACTGGCTCAAAATGTAAACTATTTTAAAATATTGTTTTTGCAGGCAAAATGCCAGCCCCTGAGCAGACCCCAATGGTGGAGGAGGGACTGCCGCAGACAACACAGGAAACTTCAACAGGCCCAGGCATGGAACCAGAGACCACTGCCACTACCATTTTAGCTTCTGTAAAGGAACAGGTATATGCCTTGTTTTCAGCAACTCAGAAATTTGGTATGCGTTGTGGAGTTAACCATTGTCTCTTACTGCATTGCTGGAAAAAAACATCGTTGCTTCTAAAACGCGTTGCCTAGCGTTAGTATAGTATAATTTGTATATCAGAACGTTAGAACCTGAATATAAAAGGTTCATTTAATTGCATTGAACAGAAGCATTATTATGGTATTCTGTATCCCTTGGGATGTATGTACTGTCGTAAATCAGACTTGAAATGCAGGTTTATTGTTTAAAAAAAGACAAAAGAAATGCTAGTGTAGAATTGATGCAACATTGAGACTCATTCCTTTTTGTACATTCTGCAAAGTTGTGTACAGTGTTACAGAAGTTTACACATAAAGATTTGGTATGATCAGTTGTATTTTGTTAAAGAATGGGTTTTAATCTTTGAGTTTGGTTTCAGTTATGCATACCAAGGTCATAATATATTTTAAATCTGCAACACATTTATGGACATGTATCTTGGTGGTAGTCTCTATAGGGAAAATAAAATTGTGTTTGAAATCAAGTTCAGCCTTAATTTGTAAAGATCTTTCAAGGGGAAAAAAATAGAATGTTTCTTTGTAAAACTGCAAACTAAAGTTTTTTGGTTTGTTTATTTTAAAAAACACAAAGAAGTGATAGTTTGACTTTCATTGTCAGAACTAGAAATAATAATAATCTTTCTTGGCTTAATACATAAATTGTAATATCTCAATTTCAGAATAAATCTGCTTTGCTGTCTCTGTTTCAGAACTTCTTTTAAGATAAATCAGTACTCGATTCAAAATACTAACTCTGAGTGCATATACTTGATTTATTAGTTCTATATGTTGTCCCATATTAATATTTTTAAAAGGTGATAATTGTATTATATTGTCTTGATATCAACAGATTTTGTATCCATAGAAGCTTCATTCTTAAATGAGAAATTTGGGTCTTTATTTTCATGCCTAAATTAATAGTTTCAAAAGTATTTTAAGATGACAATAGCAACCAATAATTTCTTAGTGGTATTAAAACTAATATTAAATATTAAATCTTCTAATGCAAAGGATATTAATGCTGGAGGCTATCGAGATATGAGTAATCACAGTCATCTGAGTTACAGTGATCTTAAGTCACTTCTCATCATCTGAGACTAGTTTGCCTTGTGCTGTCTTAGCTTATCACAAATGTCAATTAGAACTCGTTTGCTTAAAGTACATTTGTGGTGATTTTAAGTTGGTCCCTTTTATTTTGCAGTTCACAAAGAACATGCTCATAATGGTAGCTGAGTTGATGAGCAGCATTGCAATAAATGACAGTACTGTAATTGCTGGGGATCACCAGCCAATAATTTTACTGCTGTGATTACTGTCCAGAATTGCTTTTGTGCAGTTTTGATGCAATAGTGATTGCTTAAACTGAACATACAATTATGACAGCATTGGCTATAATAGGTTGATACATAAGTATATAGTAAAAAGACATTTGTTAGCATTCCCTTTCCTAGCCAAGAAAGGTTTTTATCTTTTTCTTATTCTTAGAGAAAAAATGGTAAAGGAGTATTTCTTCATTTTAAAAAGGAGGCTAAAACCTCTTCCCCTTTCCATTCGTAAAAAAGACTATTAAATATGTGCACTATTAAGTAACTCAATTCAGTTGAAAGGAAAAAATAAAATTAAAATTCTGCTTAATAGTTAGTGAAACACAAACTTCAGAACTGTAGCCTAACTTTAAAATGTATAGACACGTTAGAGTGAATACAAGGGAGAGGAAGATGTAAATTGTACTTCACTCTTGAAAGTGATAATGTGAAAGAATTAAGAGCTGAACTGTTGCTTTCTGGTTTTTTTTCTGTTGATAGTAATTATGGACACTGACATATTCAACACCCTTCCTGTATGGCAGGAAGCCCAGAACAGAATATTTTCCAGTGCAGTTATTTACTTTATTAAGCTTGAACAGAAACTACTATGCTGTTTGCTATGGCCTAACTTCCTTTTATACAGGAATCTCTCTTTATTTGCAGTAGGTCTGTATTTGTAAAACAGAGTTGCCACACCTTAGCTTTATTACTTCAGAAACACTTACCACAGTGGAAAAACAATTCAGAAAAGCCTTTATTGTTACTTGGCAAATTGTGCAAGATTTTAACTTAATAAAAACTTTTAAGTTTACTACCATAGTTCTGAAATAGGTAGATAAAGTCATTGAATGACTGTTAAGCTTTCTACCGTAGTGGCATAGATATGATTATATAAAAAGTTGTACTAATCAGTCTATGAACCCTACAAGTCACTTTAAATAAGATTTCCATGTGTTTCTTTTTTCAATGGCCCCAAATCAGTTTAAAGCAACTTCTTTACCAAGCTAGAGTGTGTTGTTCCCCAAACTCTTACAGTCTCTCATTGAGACGAAATTGTCAGACAGCTGTGTAAATCTCTCTCTCTTTTAGTGTTATAAAATAATATGTGCAGAACAAGTGTAATCTGTGAAGAAATTTAGATTACCACAGCTTTGTGCTTTTCTGACAAAGCTCAAGTTTGGTTTTAATGTGAAAACCCATCCCTAATTAATATAAATTACGACACTGCCACCACAACCACCACTGGCTTTGATTGGGGTAGGGCGGATAGTTCTTTGACCGGGTTAAGTTATTCTGTTTATGGATACACTAGTAGATATACTTTTGGTTGAAAATCAAGGGAAGGATTGACTCTTACTGGTATAAGTTGCATCTCTAGTAGAGGAATTCCTTTTTGAATGTGGGGAAATCTTAAGGCTAACTGTAATGAAGCTAAAACATATTTTGGCCTTTTTTTTTTCTTTTAGTGGATTTGATGATGGGTTGTGGGTTTCTTGGTTTTGTTGTTTTTTTGGTTTGGGGAGGGGGTTGTATTCTGTGGGTTTGTTTTGGAGGTAGGTTGGGTGGGTTTTTTTTCCAAAACATGTATTTCACTTCTGAAATGTTACAAAGTTTCCATGCCATAATGGATAGAAGTATCTTAGGAAATGCTGAAACGAGTTCTAAGTAAAACTAAAGCATTAAAATATGCATGTCTATATTTCTTGAGTCCTGGGGAGTATTTGGATAAAAGTTTAGTTGAATTCTGTAGGGAGTCTCTTATCCATATTAAAAGTAAATTGAGTGTTTTCATGCTAAAATAACAAGTTAAAAATTGTAGGAGCAGCATCATAGAAGTAACTTTTTTTTGGAGGTTGGAACGTAGGGGCAGCTAGTTGCCAACTACTCCGGATAGATGTGTGGAATCACTGCTACTTTACACGTGCAAGCCATATGCTACTGAATTTGGAATGAATTGCTGCTGAACTGGCAAGATTAAATGGGATCATTTGGAATTGTGAATTTCCTGCTTAGCATGTTAGTTTTCAGTGATTGGGCTGAGAGAAAAAGTCTCACAGGAAAAACTACTCATCGATCCAGTTTTCAAAAGTAACATGAATATGCTGGTTTTAATTTCTTTGCTAATAGAGAAGCACTTGTAGCAGTAGCATGGTTTTTTTAGTTTCTTTGTTCTTTGGTCTAGTTGTTTTTGACACCTAAAGATGGACAACTTTTCACCTTTTGTAAACAGGTGACAATAGAGTAAGAATGATTGGATATGCTTTCAGATGAATAATCATAAATCTCTTGGGTTTTCCTAAGTGTTTTCCTAGAAGTGTTCACTTTTATTCAACACCTCAGCAAAATCTTTTCCTTTTGTATAACTGTATTGAACTGTATCATATATTTAGAAAGTGTGCACTTTACCTTTTTTCCCTTCTTTATTGTTTAAGTACAAAATTCTTTACATAGTTCTTGAGATTATTTTTTAGTAGGGTTTGGGGGGGTGGGGAAAGGTGAAAACTTGTTTTTTCAGATGGAAAGGGACGAAAGAATGTATTCTATATACAGCAGAGAATTTATTACTACATGTTTAAAAACATCTTTACTAGAATGACAGCATTTTGATACTAAGTTTGAGAGATTTCTTTACCAATTCAGATAATAGTGCTTTATATCAAGTACTCTGTAATCTGACTGTAAGCGTGTCGCTTCAACAAGATACCTGAAGAAAAGACTTACTAAATGCACTTTCAGTAATTAGGCACAAACATTGAACCGTCTCACTTTGAAATTCTGATTTGCATGCATGTAGTGATCAGTTAGGTGGATAAATGCATATCAGTTCTGAAATGAAGGCGGTACTTTTTATTAAATGGACTTCTGGGCTTTGTGTGAGTAAAACAAAAATATTTGTCAACATTTTCTGAATGACTGGAAGAACTGTTTTTTTTCCAACTGTCTTAATACTGTGTTCAATTGCATAGGTTATTCTTCCTTATTGAATCCCAGAACTTTGAAGTTTACTGTTTCTGCTGTCTACAAGCATTTCCAGTTTTGGTGAATCAAGTCTGAGAAGTCTGCTTCCTAAGGTTCTTATTCTAGGACAGAATAAATGTCACTCCTGTCTCAGATGAAACGACTAACTCATTTCCTTAAGCAAGATTCTGTGTACTCCTTTATTCGTATGAAGGTCTAGAAATTAATTTTTCTTTCTAGCATGTACTGTTAGACTTCTGAGGAGAAACTCCCCTTGAAAAAGAGCCTGCCTAGAACTGTGGGTACCCCGAAATATACTGGAGTATTTATACCTTTTGTAACACGTCTGTGTTTAGTTTACCAGCCTATCTACTCAGCAGCAACTGAACTCTAATCACCAGCTGGCAGAACAGTATACTTAGCTTCAGCACCAATTTAAAAAAAACTAGTATTGCAACAAACAGTTTCCAAAGAGGTTGCTGGTCAAATGTAGTTAGTGAATACCTGAAGTGGCATTCTTCCTTTCTACCATTGACTAAGAGTAAGCTTTCTATGAATTGCTTAAATTTTGATCCCTCATCAGCTACAGCAGCACGAAAGTGTTTTACCAGACTAGTGAACAATGCAAGCATAAAAGTATTAAGGGCTTTAATGGTCTACTGCTGTTGAATACAGAGTAAGTGTGATCAGCCAATAATTGTAGCTGTGTCATTTCACATCCTGTAATCTGTGATTCTCTTTTTACCCTGTCCAATTTTTTATCTTTTGTCTTCTATTTTGGAAGATCCTGAGATACTGAAAGCATGCAAATGCAGTTGTGTGCGTGAGTAAACTTTTTTACAGATTTTTACAGAAAATGTTAAGGTTGATCTAATATGTTTAGTTAAAAGTACAGCATTTTTTCTCAGTAGGTTCTGGTAGATAATTTAAATATTAGGTCACTAAAGTATGATATTCATGTTGGAAAAAAATACAGTATTCAGTGGTTTTTTTAAGTAGTCAGTTTTTTGATGTAACTCCGAATTACAGCAAGTGGACACATGTAGAATTCAGCATAGATCAGTGCAGGAGGTTAATGTGAAGAAGGTATGCATGAACTTAATTTTGTTTGTCCTCTTTGTTGCACATTTGTATCATAGAAATGTCCAAAATGTAATTGCCTTTTCTTTAGCACCATTTGAACTTTCACAGGCAATGGGAGTTGTGTGGCTCTGCGGTTATGTTGCAGTTGAATACGAAATGGTAAATACAAGGTAAAAGTACTCCTCTCAAATGTAGGCTACGCTTTCTTAGATCATCAACTCGTACTACTGGAAGAGGCTCAACTGAATTGTTCAACAGGCAACTTTTTTATGATTAGGAAAACGTTTAATAGTTCAGCTGACAATTACCTTCTTAATATTTCGCAGACAGTGACATTTGGCAATTGAAGCAACTTAGCGTATCTCAGTGTTACTACAGCTTGAAATAACATCCCGTCCTAGCCCTGTCTTCTACCAGAGCAAACACTGAGAACTGGTAGAAGCCAAGAAGCTGCAAGAGATGCAGCTCTGTCTATGGCATCATCTCTTGGATGTCCCAACTGCCTGATCCTGGTCTGACTAGCCAGGCATGTATCGTTCAAAAAGAGTTTGTGGGTTGTCTTCACTGCTTGTGCCATTGCTGCTGATTCTTGCATAGCTGTCACCAGAAAACCTTCAGTTAGCCAACTGGACCACCGTTTGTTTAAAGTTTTAAGTTATCTGTGTTTTCAAATCACAACAGGGCAGGAAGAAAGTAATTTTTATTTTTCAACATTGTGAATGTAGACTCCTCATTCTCATCCATCTTACTGAGGGATAAAAGTTCCTTGTGAACAAAAATGAAAATGTTGGATCTCTGCAACATGGTATCATAACAGGGTGCAGATATAAAGCACAGAATTGCCTCTAAACCTTCTTTTATTATCCAAAGTCTGCAACAGGAGAATTACAGTCTTCATGGTCAGTCATACAAATTACATTCCCATTACTTACCTGGTTTCAACTACTTGCTGTTAAATGCCCAGCATAGTGTGTTGGCAATTGTTTTCACTTCCCAGGGAGCCACAAGCCTGTTTGAGGTACTCGGCTTTCAAATGAAAGGAGTATTTTGTTTTCAGGTTTGGTATGACTTCTCATCTGTATCTTGCAGCAGTGAAGACCTTGAAGTGTCGTCTTGAGTGAGATCTCAATATTTTTGCAGATGAATTACCACTCGGCATGCAGAGCTTGCCGATTAAGAGCTGTTGTTTGTCACTTGGGGTATATGTTACAATGTCGACACCCCATGCAGGGTTTGTCCCTCCTCCAGAAACTTCAATCTCCAAAAGGAAATTACACAGCTCTAAAATTTGATGGGTTTTGGTTTTCACTCAGGGAAGCTTGTCTGCCTGCAGTCTGTATGATTGCCTTTCCAAAGCAAGTTGCTTTCTTTTCTTTCTTGAACCATGTATCTGTTTCCCATTCCTTAAATGTAATTGTATTTAAAGCCAGCGTTTTTTGTAGCTTTGTGTTAAGAAATATGATCTGTGGTTTTGCAGTGGAATTTAGGTTATGAATACAAAAACTGTAGTTTTATAAGGTAATTAAGTAGTTTACTGCTAAACAGGTGAAAAGAATTATAGGGCTTTTTTTAATCTCAATGTATATTGAATAATTTTGGAAAAAAGTAGCTCTGGCCAAGGTGTTGTAGTGTGTATGTTTCAGAAGATTTGGTGGGTCCTTTTGATGCAGTATGGCAGCGTATTCTGTAATCTACATCTATAAATTTAGTATGTTCTTGCCACATAGATGTTCTTCTGCAAAAGAAAACAAGCTTATTAGTTGTTTTATTTGACTCCCATCATGTCATTTTGTCATAAGCCAGTACTATAAAAATCAGTTAATTGTGATTTTTGCCTAGGACAGCAGCTTCTATGTGTTGGTAGCAGCCAGCATTGTATGGGAGCATCCTGTTCGAGGAACGTGCTCTCCCACTGCATTCAGAGGAGCTGGCTAGAAAAACAAATTCAAATAGATTCCTGCAATAAATAGTATACTCTGATAAATAAACATGGTGGTAGTAGCTATCCATTCAGAGTGGTATAAAATGACATTATAAAGAAGCATAAACTATGAAGGTGATCAATGCACTTATTTAGAATTGATTAGAACTTAGTTTTCTATAATAATATGATGATTTAAGCTAAAGGGAAAAAAAAGACTTAAAACATGAGGTATTCTAGCTGTAAAGAAGATGGTATCTCTAAAATTATCCCTGTTATGTATTTATGCAGGTATTTAAGACATATCGATTACAGCTGCAGAGACCAAATTTAAGAAGAGACATACAAAAGTCAGCACTCATTGTTTCAAAAAGTATGTAAACTTTGCTGCTTCATTGGAACCACAGGCTGCACACATAACATTACTCAGACTAGAAAATGGAGCTGAATTTTTTTTTGCTGCTTTGCTTGCACTTGCAAAAATACATTAGATCTTCCTAAGCATCAGAATGATTTAAAAATGGCAAATTTAAAAATGGCATGCCTTTTACACCTTTGCAGTTCAGTGCACTGTGAGATTTTTTTTTTTTGTCAGCACCAAAATACAAAGTTATGAAGAATATTGTAAACAGACAACTGATGGCATTAGTCCAAAATCAACAGTGCAGGTACCTCAAAAGAAGTAGCCTAACCTGGCTTGATGGTTTTTTCCTCTTATTTCTACTTAGCACAGTTTTTGCTGATAGAATACTAGTGAGTTTTGCTTTTTAAACATAGTATAAATAAAAGAAGTAAGATTTATTTCTACTTTGTCCATTTGTTGCATTAACCTCTTCTACCCCCAAGATAAATAGAAGTACAGTTCTTTTGTTTTAACCGACTTTGGATTTTTGCATTGTGGGGAGAAAATAGGGTTTTTTACTTACATGGGCAACTTGTTACTTCAGACGTTGTGCAACTACCTATACCAATTTTATATCACAGTGTTGTTTTTTGTAAGAGGAAAAATTGTCTCTATTAAGAACTCTGGGCAGGCCACACAACAGTCCAATACTAAATGTGTATCTCTCTGCATCATTCTACCAGTCAAAACCAAATTGTATCATTTTCTAGATAGGGCTTATGCTCTCACCATGGATACCAAACTGCCTATGTTTAAGGGATTATATATCAAGTTAGAAAATGAATTATCAGCAGAAAAAGAAATTATCCCTCTCCCTACCATGATGCTTTCAGTTAAATTAAGTTAATTTAGTTTTTAAAAGTTTTTAAAAATTTTTGCCTCAATCAATGGTAACCTTTTCCCACATCTCTCAAATCCCTGAACCTCAAGGCAGGTACAACAGCCCACTGTAAGCGAAGATCAGGTTTGAGACCACCTGAGGAACCTGAACACACATGTCCATGGGACCTGATGAGGTGCATCCCAGGGTCCTGAGGGAATTGGCCGATGTACTTGCCAAGCCACTCTCCATCATATTTGAAAAGTCATGGCAGTCAGGCGAAGACCACAGTGACTGGCAAAAGGGAAACATCACAGCTGTTTTTAAGAAGGGTAAAAAGGAGGATCCTGTAAACTACCAACCAGTCAGCCTCACCTCAATGCCCAGTAAGATCATGGAGCAGATTCTCTGACGTGGAAGACACATCAAAAGATGTGGAAGACAGCGAGGTGATTAGAGACAGCCAACATGGCTTCACCAAGGACGAATTGTGCCTGACTAATCTGGTGACCTCCTGTGATGGAGTGACTGCTTCAGTAGACAAGGGAAGAGCTCCAGATGTCATCTACCTGGACATCTGTAAGGCCTTTGATGTGGCCCCCCACAACATTCTTGTCATTAAATTGTAGAAAGACACGTTTGTTGGATGGACTGTTAGATGGATAAGGGATTGGCTGGATGGCCATGTCCAAAGAGTATAGTACGGCTCAAAGTCTAAGTGGAAACCAGTACTGAGTGGTGTCCCTCAAGTGTCCATACTGGGACTAATACTATTTACTACCTTCATCGGTGACATAGACAGTGGGATTGAGTGCACCCTCAGCAAGTTTGCAGGTGACACCAAGCTGAGTGATGCAGTTGATTCACTTTGCTAGAGGGAAGGGATGCCATCCAGAGGGACGTTGACAGGCTTGAGGAGTGGGCCAGCATGAGCATCATGAAGTTCAGATAGGCCGAGTGCAAGGTCCTGCACCTGGGTCAGGACAATTGCCAGTATCAGTACAGAATGGGGGATGAACGGATCGAGAACAGCCCTGCAGAGAAGGACTTGGGGATCCTGGTGGATGAAAAATGAGGTATGAGCCGGCACTGTGTGCTTGTTGCCCAAAAAGCCAGTTGTATCCTGGGCTGCATCAAAAGAAGCGTGGCCAGCAGGTTGAGGGAGGCGATTCTGTCCCTTTACTCAGGTCTTGTCAGACCCCACGCGGATACAGCTCTGGGGTCCTCAGTACAAGAAAGACATGGACCTGTTAGAGCGGGTCCAGAGGAGGGCCAAAAAAGTGGTCACAGGGCTTGAACACCTCTCCTGTGAAGAAAGGCTGAGAGCATTGAGCTTGCTCATCCTGGAGAAGAGAAGGCTCCAGGGAGACCTGATCGCAGCCTTTCAATATATAAAGGAGGCTTATAAGAAAGATGGTGAAAGACTTTTTACCAGGACCTGTAGTGACCGGACAAAGGGCAACGGTTTTAAACTGAAAGAGGGCAGATTTAGATTGCACATAAGGAAGAAGGTTTTTTTACGATGACTGAACAGATTGCCCAGAGAAGTTGTGGATGCCCCATCCCTGGAAGTGTTCAAGGCCAGGTTGGATGGGGCTTTGAGCAACCTGGTGTAGTGAAAGATGTCCCTGCCAATGCAAACCATTCTATGATATGAAATCTTGCTAATCCCATTTTTTTTAATTGCCTGAAATCCTCAAAACTCTGAGGTGATTATTGGAATTGGGTGATCTTTATTTTCCAGATGAAGAATTTGAATATACCCTGAGGAGTTCTCAGGGAGGGTGGGAAGGAAACTGTATGCCTATTACTACTGTATAAAGAAAGTACACTGTGAAATGAGAAAAACATAGCATATCTTCTACTTTTTCTTTCTGTATTTTATCTTGATCCCTTTTCTGTGCTGCAAAAAAAGATAGCATTTTCTGTAGCTGTTACACTTTTGTAGTGTTTCAGAGAAGACTTCTCTTGCGTTGGTCATTCTTTTAGATTCAGTGGGGCTTTTTTGTCTTTTATACCTGTACTTGCTTTACACTTGTAAAATGTAAATAATTATTGATTTTTCTGATGACCTCAACTAACTGGTTCATCTCTTAAACACCTTTAGGACAGAAGTGTGTGACAAATTAGTTTAAAAAGCTGTGATCGTGTGGATGCAAGCTTGGTTGACAAGCCCAGATTTTATTTTCCCTCCTGTATATCTGATTTCTGCCATTGTGACTGTTGGAACTGGAGCTTTGTCCTGTTTTCTTTGTTACGTGCTCCTTTTTAACTTACTTTATGTGAAAAGGCTTTCTAGACGATATCAACTAGGATATCGTAGGATATTGTAGGATTTGGTAATTTACTGTAACTTTTTCCTTCTGGAACACAAAATGGCAAAAGTTGCTGACTGATCTAACACTTGCCTTATAAAATGCCTTCCTGCAGAAATACACGAGCTGGTGTAAAGGACTTTGTTAGAGAGCAGGAGAAGACAGCGGAGGGAGAGGAGAGCTCAGATGGATGTGTATTCATAGCATGTATTAAGAGTGTGTTTTCTAGAATAACATTATTTTCATTAATGCCTCTGCCTGCAATGGAAAGGCAAATTAATAGAGATTAGTTGAATGGAAGCAAATAATGGCTAATATGTTTTATTCATCTAATGGAAAGATCAGTAAATAATAATAGGCAACTTGAGTCTTGTGTTCAAATTCATATTTTGTATCAATGACATTGCTATTTAAATACTGATTTAAAAGTAAGAAACAGGAAGCAGCTTTAAACATAAGGGTAAATGTTTTATATTATTTCTGCAAACAAGTAGTGCAATTCTGTTTATTTTAAAGATATATGTTTGTTACATGCTATATAATACATCATTGTTTACTTTGGAAAAAGCTTGTCTTCCTGACATTTGCTTAAAACTTACAGAGCTTCAGCATCTGAATGTTTTTTTTTGAAAATCACGGCATTCTCCCCTAGCATGTTAATGACTGGCTGGTGAATCAGCTTTTAGATGGATATATTATCTGTATTCAGACTTAGAGTTGGAAAATAAATTCTCATTTATAAATTTCTTTGACTTTTTTGCTATAATACACTTTTTAGTATTTTCTCTCCAAAAGACAAACTGTCCAAATGAACTGACTGGGTGCATGTGTACCTCTTTGGTATAATGTGAAGGTATCAGACTGTGATGACTGGGTCTCTGCTACTGGATGCAGTTACATGTCATACAAACCTTCTGATATTATCCATACTTTCTAGTCCATATCCAGGCCCATATGATTTGCTGTGGTCAGCAGGTTATCATGTTCGTGAGGCTTTTCATATCAGGTCTCAGGATTAAAAGGATTTAGTTTTAGAATTCTGTCTAAAAGCAGGTTTTAATAAAATCCAAGTTTAGAACATAGGTCCTAAAATGCTCTTTCGTGTCTGAGCACTGACTGTGCTAAGCTTTTCTAATGCTGAAGCTTGACAGTAAATGCCAACCTAATGGAAGGTGTGGCCAGGAGGAAGCTGAGGACCACATCTCCCTCCTGCTGCTCCCGTGGTTTGCATATTTATTTTTAACAGAACTATAGAGTATTCTGTTCTGTTGAACTGGTCTTAGTTGAGCAGTAGTAGAAAAATGCAGTCCTGTTCTGAAGATGCTTGTGTCCTGTGGCAGTAGTGGGTGAGTTCAGTGTCCTGGAGGCAAACAGTTTTGCTGGCCAATATTTGGAATATTAGGGTGTGTTTATTCAGTTTGGTTACTGAGCTCTAAGCAATGTTTGAAATTGTCTATGTGTTTAGACTAAGTCAAGGGTTTTTCAGCTTCTCCTGCCCAGCCAGCAAGAAGGCTGGAGGGGCACAAGGAGTTGG
>JANHGO010000071.1:67930205-68025540 GCA_024606505.1 Aquila spilogaster
CACGTGCGGGCGTTGGGCGCCGCGGCCCTCTCGGCGCAGCGCCGCGCGCGGACCTTTGCCCTGGGCTGCGCCGCGCTCCCGTCGGCGGCACTTCGGGAGCCGCTCCGGGATGGAGCTGTGGCCGAAAGGTGTGGTCGGCTCTGCGCTGGCGCTGCCTCGTTCGGTGACGTTTCGGCTTCTCCAGCGTTCTCTCTCTGTGTTTTTTTTTCTGGGGGGGGGTAATTTGCACTTTAGAGGTCAGGAGAAGACGGCGATGGTCGCGTTTTCCCCTTCGATTTGGAAACTGTATTTTCAGGGCGAACGGCGAAAATTGCGCTGGCCTGAGAGCGCGGGCGCGCGCCGGAGGTCCTCGTTCGTCCCTTGGGGACGCGCCGCTTCGGCCCCGTCCGTCCCACGGACCCCGGGAGGGGGCGGCGTGCCCCGTGCCGCGGTGCTGCGGATAACGCTCCGAGCGCGGCCCCGCGCGGCTCAGCCCGCGGCAGCCTTCCCCTGAGGGGCTGCGGTGCCCGCGGGGTTCCGTCCCGCTGCCCGGGGAAGCGGCTGTCAGCGCGTCCTGGTTAAGCACAGCAGCGCGTGGGCCTTCTCCGACCGAAATGTCTTTTTCCCCTCTGTCTCGTTAGGTGTTGTAGGCAAATACGCGGGTCGGTAATGGGAGTTGTGCTGTAGAACAGAGCAAGTTGCGTGAGTATTCCCCTGGAAGCGGGCAGCGTTCGTTCTAATTTTCCTTAGAATACGTATGCATACATCGCATAGCATAAAAAGGAAAAGCCAAAAGGTGGTTGTAGTTGTTGATTATTATTTATTTTAATAATACTATGCAGGATCCTGTTATAATGGATGGGTGAGCTCAGTAGCACAGTGTTAACGCGTCAGACCACCCTCCTTGTTAGTTTGTTTCTAGCAGCTTCATTTACTAGCAAGACATCATACAGTGCATTTTGAGTTACCTTTTACATTGAACAGCGGTACGTGCTGTGTGAAAATGATAGTGGCCTCAATTAGTGAGTGGCATCAGGTGGTTAGTGCTAGAAATGAGCACGCGTTGTGGAAGGACCGCTCTGCGTTCCAGCAGATCAGGAGGCATAAACAAGCACTCTGCATTTCTGCTTCACTTTATGTAGTTGTTGAAATATATGTACAGAGGTTGGATGACTGCGGTAACTTCAGTAGCTTTGCATGGCTTTGTGCGTACTTGATTTTGGTTTTGTTTTGTTGGTTTTTTTTCAGTTTTGCTGAAAATGAGTGATTTCTGCAAGTGTTCCTCTGGCTGTTTCTTTACTGGGTGCAAAAAAAGCACGTGTTCCAGGGGCTGGGTGAGCAGTAAGAGGCTGTTGTTACAAGCGTGAACAACAGTTGGGTTTGTTACCAGAAAGTAGTTACTGAGATACCAGGTAGAAAAGACCCCTGAAAAGTGGAGCTTGTGGGGAGGTTCTTGTGTCCTGACGTTAGCTGTGTTTTGCATCACTCTCATTTCCCATTTATGTTCTTAGTATTCTCAATCAAGTCAGTGACTGGGTTAGCACCTGTGTGTGTGTACCAGAAGCTTCTCTCACTCAGGTTCCTCCCAGGGCCGCTGCAGCAGAGCAGCCCTGCAGGCGACAAGGCCCGGTGTCACCAGCTGTGCCTGCTGTGCCGCTCTGTCCGAGGGCGGCCCTGGCTGTGCCCTGGGGTGAAGGACAGCTGGGAAGGTGCACTGGGAGCTGCAGCAGGAACAGTAACGTTTGATGGGAAACATTTTGTAAGAGTTACTGCAGAAAAAGGGCTTTGTTGCCATGCATAAAGAGCACTGTGCATCTCTGTGATTAACTCCTGCTGCAGTGGCTCCAACTTCTGGAAGTTTCAGGAGCGCCTGCCTTAGTTTCTGATTTTCTTTCTTTTTTTCTTTATTTTAATTCCTCCCTTCCCCTGCCCCACAGTGAAAATAAGATAGCGACTCATTATGAATTGGACGTGTACTGTTGCTCCAAGAGAAATGGGAACTGATTTGACGCTTACTGGCAGTGTGGAGCTGAGTGAGCACAGCTCTGTGTGTATGGGGATGGGGAGCTGGGTGTGACAGTGGCGTGGGCATGGCTCGCGGGCACTGCTGCTCTGCTGTGGTCCTGATGCCGCTGGCAGGGAGTGGCTGGGGCATGGTGCAAAGGCTGTGGGCCGGTTTTGGCTGCTAGCGGCCTTGCTGGTGCTGAGGTGCGTCGGTGCATGGGATGACCTCCATTGTCCTCCTGTACGGCAGAGTGCCCGCCTGTTCTTTTTTGGGCAAAGCTCGCAGGAGAAGCAGGGGATGTTGAGAGCAGCCAGGAGCTGCCCCTGGTCACCCTCCAGGGCTGTAGTGTGCGCAGAAGCAAAGCGTGGCCTCGTGTCAGCTGCGGCCAGCTTTGGCCTCCAGGCCTCAACTCCTCTCCCACTAGCTGTCTCTTCGTCTTCGCCCTTAGTACCTCACTCCTTCCTCCAAGGAAAGGGAGCCACGTGCTTTCAGGAAGAGGGAGGTACCACTTCATTTTCAATCAATTGATGTGATGTTTTTGTTTTGTTTGTTTGTTTCATTTTGAATAATGAAGGCTCCAAAAACTATCTCCGAAAGGAGAGGCTTAAGGTGGAAGTTCCCTCCATGGCAACTGGCAGCATTTCGGCAGCGCTCCGAGCCGCTGGAGCACAGGGCGCACCTTGGGCATGTGCCCGGGCTGGGGCAGGTGACGTGCAGCACCCGCTCTGAGTCAGCTCTTGCCGAAGGGCTGTGGCTCCAACCAGTCGGGCTGGTTTGCTGCGGCTGCCAGGAGCCAGCACCGAGCGGGAGCCGTGGTTGGAGCGAGCCAAGGGGAGCTCACTGCCTGCCTTTACCTTCCCAAACCTCACTGCATCCCTCTCTTACAGGCAAAGGAAGGCAATAGCATGTTAGGGAAAATCCACTCTTAGTGTTGTGGTATTTTAAAACAAGATGGCTTTTTAACAGTTTTGGTTTTTTTTTGTTTTTAAGTTCAGATATTTTCAATATATGTGCATTTTTTCCCTGTTATTGTTTCCTTCCCTCCGAACAGAAGAGCTAAATTAAGTACTCCGATCAACTTTTGTAGTTAGAAAAGGAAAAAACAGCAAAATACTGTTTTTCTCCAAAATGTCTCCGTGGTCATTTCTCATGGATCTTTCTTCCTGCCCCTCAGTCTTTAATTTGCATAGCACTGAAAAATGAAGACCAGCCAACCTCCTGCTAATTGGCTTTTTCAATCAGTGTAACTATGCCTTTATTTTAGTGCACAGAATAAAACTACAAGATATTACTTTTTGAGAGAGATTGATCTGTTCTTCAAGAAGAATTGAAGTTAACCCTTCTTCTCTTCTCCCCTCCCATGCAGTGGGATCTGTTCCTTATATGAGACATTATCTGGGTGCTTTAACTGAAATGTAGTGAGTTTCTGTGAACCTTAAATCAAAACTGTAGCTAACCTAACGTTCTGATCAGTATTTTGTGTTGTTATTAAAGGGAAGAAAGAAATCTGTTGTAAGTCCTTTGAAGACGTACGAGCTGAAACTTGTTGTCTGCATCACAGCTCAATGGGGGGATTTTTAATGTAGTTACTGTTTATGCAACCATAGGCTAATAATTATGGGCAGTGAGTAAAATTTACCCTGTAGCTATTGGATCCGCAAAGCAGAAGCTTCATAGATACTGTGTAGGCTGTGTAATTGGCCAGCCTTTGCTGCTCATCGTATTTGTAAATAGGAGCTCAGAGCAGCAGGTCTCCCTTCCTTAGGAGTGATATGCATCAGAGCGCTTGGTGGGAGAGCTCCGCGGCACTCACTTGGAGTGCCCGTGTCAGCTGGCAGCAGGCCGGGATCCACCGCGGCAGTCTGCACAGCCTCAGGTCGGTCAGTGTGCATCCTGCGCTGAGCTGGAGCCAGCGGCAGGGACAGCAGCGAGGGGACAGCCGCCTGGAGGGCAACGACGGGGCTGAAGGCAGGAAGGTAGGGCTGCTTGGTTCTGTGCCAGGCAGGGTCAGAGGTGGCAGAAGTCAGGGGAAGGGAGGAGCTGTGCTGCAGGCATTGCTGTTTGTTCAGGAGATGTTCAGCTATAAAGAAACAGGGAAGAAGCTGTTGGGGGAAAAAAACTAGGTTTCTGTTTGCTTGCGTGCAAACACTTAATCTTAACAAATCTTATTCTCAACAAAACCTTGTTACAGCATGTAAGTGGTCTGAAAAGCCTTAGGCTATCACTATGAATACTTAAAATAAAAAAAATGTGCTCAAAAGCATTTCCTTTATATGTGTTCAAATAGAAATTATCCATATCTCAATTTACGCTATTTGCTTATGCCATCCCTGCTGGAAATATAATGTGAACAGGAGACTTTCCATTTGTTGTTGATTGCTGTTCTTTTCCTGCCAAAAACAAAAAGGTTGCGGCATTCCTAAAGGAGATCTTTTCAATTCTAAAAAACATGGTCTACATCATCTCACATTGGCAGTTTTGTTATCAGAGAACATGTGAATTGAATATTCACGTATTTGAGTATCATGAAGGTAAATCTAAATGGTGGAAACTAATAAACTCGTAATCGTTTCCGTTAGCCTGTCCTGTGGAACACAGCATACTGAAGCTCTTTCATATGCAGTACTGGGAGTACAAAGATGCGAAATAAAACAAACCCACCAATCTCTGGCAGAGTTTAAGGGCAGTGGCAGCTCCTTGACTTCCATGTCATTGTGATATGCTTAAAAATGCAAGTATTTCCTATCTTTCACAAAAGTGAAAACAAAATATTGTATGGCATTCCAGTTGATTTCAAGGGCTTCTGAACAAGTGAATCACTGGAGAAGTTCTGTGTACAAAAGTATCGCATACACCATTCACCGATTGTCTTTTGCAGGCTCCTACTCAAGTCTAGTACAGTATCTAAAGATAAATATGGGGATAGCTCTTACAGCTAATGTTTTTGCTTTGTTTTTCTTAAAGAACAGAACCACCAGACTTTGTTGTTAAGAAATAAGTTTCAAAATGTTAGCATATGGTGCAATGAAATTGCGTTAGTGCTGTCATAGCGCATAAACACTACACTGATGTGCCCTTTAAGGGGCAGAGGGAAGTCCATGTTGTATAGAGTTCCCAAAGCAAGGGACAAAATCGAATGAAATAAGTGGAGGAGAAGATACCAGGTAAGGGTCTTTTGGTAGTGCAGAGTAACTTCGTGCAGGGTGCTTGTGTCCGGCAGTAATGCTGAGCTGTTGGTGTATTTATTTGATATAACCTCCCTCTGAGATGTGAACAGAATTTGCAGGTGCCTCCATCTGTTTCTTCTGTATATCCTTCATACCGAGCTTTGCCCTGATAAGTAACGTAATGAAAGTACGTGGTGCATTTTAGCTGAAATAGAAAATAATGGTCTAAGGTGGTTGATATAATGCATCCACTTTTTTGGGAATGTATTTGTACGCAAGATGAAAAACCTTAAATCCAAAAATTTCAGGTTGGCTCTTAGGCCTGTGAGCTGTGTCCATTTCCTCCATGCTATTTGGGTTATCCATTGCGGAAACAAAAGTAAGTTTCCATGGGTTTTGCCATTGTTTCTTAGCATTAATCATGGTGACAGCCTACTTTGAGACTTGTGAGATTTCACTCTAATGAAGTAAGTTCTTCTCTGGAAGATGATACATTTACAAAAGCGTTGTCTTGGATTCTCCGCAGAACAATAAGACTGTTTTCAAAATTCCAAGTGTTCCTGTGTCAGTTTCTGAAGTTTTCTGAGGTTTTGGTTTCTGGAATTAAAACAGAAAAAGGGTATTTTACTCTGGTAATGCTCCAGTTAATTTTTGTTGCAGAAAACAAGGCTTTATGTGTAGCATCACGTAATGTCTGTTGTTATTTTAACACGTTCGGATTTTTAACAGTTCCAGTAAGATAGTCTGAATAAGACTTCATTCATTGGTTATGAAGTATTATGTGTGAGTCTTTGCTAGTTAAAATGGTTGTCAGAGAAATACTAGGTTGGTAGGTAAGTTGGCTTATGTGCAACTTCATTGTCAGAATGTATCGGTACAGACAAATATTGTCACTGACGGAGCATTTCTCTAGTAGTTGGGTAGTTGGTGTTTCATTGCTTTATGAGCACCTGGGAGCCCTCTGCTTCTCTGTGTTCGCTGGGGCTTTTTTCCCGGTAGCTCAGAGTACGCTGTTCTGTACTGATTTTTCTTGATGGAGCACTGTGAAGATCAAGTGCCTTGCTCTGCAGACGCTGCCCCGAACGTTATCTGCTCCGTGTGAATGGTGGTTTGCATGTGCTGAGATTGATCATGTGCTAGTAAAAATGTCATTGTATGAAAGCTTACGGCAGTACCTCTTCCAGTTGCATTTTGTAGCAGTTCAGAAATGGTTCATCTTGTGATCCAACAGGTGAATGCTTTCTTCTACTTGTACAGGATGTTGTTTGTTACAAAATCAAGAACCGCTAACGCTAGCTGTGCAAGTCCTTCAGTTTTCCACGCATCAGTTTGAGCTAATCATTAGTTGTTCCTAACCAAGGCTTTCCACCCCGCTCCACTGAATTAAGCAGGTGTGACTTCACTACTTTCTCTTAACTTAGAAATAGGCCGTAGTCTGCTGAAATTAGGTGCCTGTTGCACAGAACTGTAGCCATGCTAGAGATTTTTATCTTGGGTGCAAAAAGGCCTTCTAATACTAAGAACTGAACTGTAGCATGTGCTTTTTTTTCCCCAGTATGAATAAATGTTAACTGTGAAACTTGTGCAATAGCATTCTGCTAACCATCGTTAACCAATTAACAACCAATTACAAAACCTTTGGCAATTTATAGCAGTGTTGAACAGGAGAGCAAAGATGGAAAAATAAATAGAAAATAAAGCAGATTATTTACCACAACTTTTATTCCATTAACCTTCCAGTTGTACCACTCTTTTATATTTATACTTGTCAACAGGCTTCTTATTTCTTTAAACTAAGGCAGCAGGTGAAGATCTGCATGAAATTGTATAGTCCATTGAAATTCAAAACACTTAAGTTTATTTCAAAACACTAATCTTAAAGTCAGATTTTGGTTATAGCAGCAGATGAATAACTGCTGTTCTTCTGCATCTTTTGCTGCGAGAATCTGGCATTTCTAGTATTTAAAGGTTTTAAAAGAAGATTCCTTACAGAATATTAAAAAAAAAATAATCTGAGAAATACCCTGTGATCTGTGTTCCTTCAGAATATTTTTCCTTTGTTTAACATAACATTTAGAAAGGTCCTGCAAGTTAGAACTTTTTATCTGTTTTACCATGAAGTTCCCATAATTAAGCTGAATCTAACACTTGTTGATGACTGGGAGATAAACCTGGGGATACACAACTGTTACTTCTCCATTTTTCTTTCCTTGAGCATCTGCTGCAGGCCGTTGTCAGCCAGGATTATTGTGCTGGATGGACCTCTGGCTCGGTGCACTTGTAGCTCTTAAATTCTCACGGGTACATGAGTTTAGTCATCATGCATTTGATTTTTGGACTTTTTCAGGCTCTGTTTGAAACAAGACAATCCAAGCTGGGGCAGTGCTTATATCTGAGGATATGGTACTATTTGAAGTGTAACATTTTCTTGTTTTAATGCATTGAATAATCACTTGTGCAGTGCATGGAGTAAGCAGATGTATTCACTTTAGTACTGGTGACTCCGTTTGTCTTTTCAAAGGACCTTGCTGATGGACAGGCTAATACGGTCCAGAGTTCAGACTCCCCATTAGTGCTGTGTTTCATTGTTTTTTTTTTTTTGTGTGTATGAATATGAACCAGATTGGTGTGATGGGATCTCACAATGTAATGGGTTAAATTTGTAAGAGTTGCATCTTAAATGGTGTACAAATGCAAACTCCTCTGTGGTTTTAAGTGCACATCAGCTTTCTACTATACTTTTCTTTGCAGGTATAGTATATTCCTTCCAGTACACTGCAGGGGGACCTCAAAACACTGTCTGATGCAGTGTTAATGGCTAACTTTATTTCCTTGTTTTACCTAGGAATGTATGTTAGGAGATTCAGTGCCTGTGCATCTCACCTGGCCGACATCAAGTTCATTTCACCTAGATCAAAGAACATGTGGATGTCAAACATTTCACAGTATAGGACTTGTGTAGATTTGTACTATGTCTTCAAATAGAATGGTGATTTATGTGTGCACATTTACTTTGGTAGGGGGCATTCAGTGCCTCTCCAGATAAGCTGTCATTTATCATGGCAACTGCAGCTGTGTGTTCCTCTTGTGCTCCGTACTTCGGGTTGGTCACAGCAGCTATGGTCTTCACCATTTTAACTAGCTGTATGCTGAGCAGACAGGATGAGGTCCTGTTCCAGATTCAGTATAAAATGTGGATTCTTATCATAGGACTAGCAGAGGGAGGTACAGTAGCTTGATCTAATTATTTTCAAACATCAGTTTGCACCTTTAAACTTGAAGTATTAGTGCCCTGCTTGTAAGGTCAACTGAAAGTCATAAGTGAAAGATAACTGGTTTGTCTGTTTCACTGAAAACTTTGCGGATTATTTCATTTCTTGCAAGGTCTGAGGTGAGGTCTCCGGTTAGGCAGGTTAACTTCAACTTCAGTTTGGTTTCCAACTCTGGTTTTCCCAGAGAAGCTGTGGATTGCCATCCCTGGAGGCATTCGAGGCCAGGTTGGATGGGGCCCTGTGCGGCCTGATCTAGCGCCTGATGCAGCACTTGGCAACCCTGCCCATGGCAGGCGGGTTGGAACTGGATGGTCTTTGAGGTCCCTTCTAACTCAAGCTGTTCTATGACTCAAACTCATTACCTAATATTGCTGTCACAGGTCTGGATCCTGTAGGATGTGAATAGTGAAGATTTTGTGTCTGTATTTATTGTGGTTGCTGCTTACCATCAGGACCCTGTAAGGCATGAACAGCCGGTGTATGACTTGGTCTGTCTATCTTGGTGGTCTGTGAATGGCACAAGTGCACCTCTGTCTCCAGAGAAGTCAGCAAACTTTCTGTGCGGAAAATACTCAACTATGTGTGGAACCTGAGTGTGTGATTCTAAAAATTCTGTGGATGTCCAGATGTACTTGTCATTGACGATGCTACGGATGGATGCTAACTGTAGGAATGTAGGCTAATAGGCCTAGCTATTATGTGAAGCTATTTGTATATATTTTATTTAAGAGCTCTAATTAAAATGGTCCTGCCACAGTGTGAAGGCAAGCAGATTACCATGGTATTGACCTTAACATACTCCAGCAGGAGATGAACCAAAACTGTACTGACTGTAAACGCATCCCAGAGGAGCCAGCTGCCTTTTGCTGTTTTAACTGGTGCGATTTAAGTAGTTTGACTTCCTTTATGGTAGATGCTATTTTATTCATATAGTAAGGTGCACTTTTGCCTTAAGAAAAAATAAATTGGATGTAGTAATGTGATAACCCAGAGCAGAGGAGGCTGAGGGAAGGCCATGGGGTGGCCCTACACCTTCATTTGAAAAGGAGATTTCTGGAGGCAACTTGATTTTTCTGTAACAACTTTCAGGCTTGAATTTGTTAAGGAGGTAACCTATTTGCAGGCTTAGTTACTCTTTAGTTACCATATGCATGAAAAAACCTGCACTCCACCATTAAGGTGATTGATTATTCACGCATGAAAGCGTCTAGAGAAGTTGGATCTTAAAAAGCAAAAGCTGCCAGTGGTATTTGTTTCTGATAGAGACTCCACGCTGAAGTTTTAGAGGGGTTGCCACAAGCATCTTTCCCTTCTCTGCTGCTGGAGATTCACTAAGATGCTTAATGGTTCTGCTGTAAGATCTGTCCTTTCCCAAGTGAAGGAATGCATTTGTATGACGAGTTACAATACAGTCTCCAGAGAGGTGGCATCTGTGTAAGGTTCAAAGCTGATAACACAGCTATTCCTGTCTTTGGAATTTTGCTTTGATCTCTGTGTCTTAAAATTTGTAGATTGATTAATTCATTAACTTATAACTAATACATTAGAAATATGATGACAAAATCTTTTGTAGAGACACAATCAGTAGCTTACTAAGGAGAACTTTCCTGCTGAAATTTTAGCTTTGCGCGTGTTATACTTGGCGTGGCCCCAGGTCTTTCCATCTGTTGCAAATAGGCCATCACCGAAGTTAGGTCATCAGTTCACTGGAATTCAGTGGGAACCCTGAAGGTCGTACTGCTGTCCTGGTGAATGACGTTTTTCTTTTGTGAAGACTTATCCTGAAAATCTGAGAAATTTAAGACATTTCGTGTAGATACAGCATGATGTTCTGCAGCTGATTTCCTCTGAGGTTACCAACAAATTAAGAAGTAAGGAAATGGTGGTACTTCTGAAGTACCTCCATGTTTACTGGTATGAATCTTTTGGTGACGAAGCAGTAAGAGTTGGTGCTTTAAGGCTGTTCTGAGAAGCAGGGCACTGTGACTAGCACATATCTGTTGATCTTTGTTTTTCTGTTTTGTTTTTATTTCATTTGAAAACAAAATTTTGATTAAGAATTTGTAGTTCTAAGCTTCAGCTTTGCTGGATCGAAGCACGCAATGTGTGGTGAATTTAGATTGTACTTAACCCATTACTTTAAGTCTTGATTGTGCTACTTTCCCAGCAGACTTGTTGCTCCGTTGGCCATTTGGATCTGTCTGTTTAGTGTAGAGCTGAATGTACAAAGCTGCCTGTCGATTTTTTATTTATTTTTGGTCAGGAATTGAGAGGTGTGGGTGACACCATGGGCAGCACGGAGCGGTTCTCCTGCTGCAGCCTGGGGGCCGGGGGCAGCGGCTGAGGGCCTCTCTCTGGGGCAGCTTTCCCAGCAGTGCTACAGCATTGCCAGAACCAGGTCCGGGTGTGGGACAGCCCCATCCCGCACTGCACCATGCAGCCAGTCCCTGGCCCGTCCGTTTTTGCAACACGCTCACAAAAGTCCCTGGCTTGTACCTGTGCGGCACCCCCAAGAGGTGTTAAATGGCGATGAGTATGCAGCGTGCAACCAAGCTGGTGCCATGGTTCTGGCACATAGCAGTACTACCAGTTTTTCCTTAGTTTGAATGCTTTATACTTCTAATTGCTGTTGAGAATAGCAGTACTGGCAGTGGCGACCTTGCTTTTGAAGGCTTTGGAAGCCACAGGCTCTCTTCTCCAAGATGAAGCCTGGCTCCCTCGCGCTACCCCTGGTCTGGGGCATGGGCCAGCCTCAGACACGCAGCATGGCCATGTGGGGTCCTGCGCCTGACCCACCGCAGCCACCGACACCGCATGTCACAGGGGAGGCCTTGCGCAGCTCCTCCAGCACGGGGCCCCGGAGTGTTGGCAGAGCTCCGGGCCCCACGTCCCCTCACCGGGCTGAGGACTGAAATGACCCAGAAAACTGCAGATGCGTTATCCCATCAGTTCAACTCGAGTAAATGCTATCTCTTAAGGTGACTGTAGACAAGAAGTTGAGGTACGTCTGGCTTTTTCCATGTCCAACAAAACTGTTGGCATGAACCCTTCTGTTCCTTAGCAGGAGGATGTTGGCAAGCAGCATCAGTATTAAAATTGGGCAAGGATGGGACGAGGTGGTGACGGGGCTTGTGTTTACCTCTCCGTATTTGGATATGTTGCTCTGAAGTTTGCATTAATAGCCTGACTGAAATCTATTTTTAAAACATATAAAAAAAAGATTCTAAAAATGTTTGTCAGAAGGTGTGTTGGGAGCTGTTTGGAGTTAATTGGCAGTCACTGTAAAGAAACAAGCTACAAACTGTACTTGCCATTGTGAGCAAGAAACCTTTTAATTATTTCTTCAAGTAACATCTTTTATATGCAGATGTTATATTCCGATTACGTAATGCAGACACTTCTCATTTACTTTTTATTGTGTTTCTGTTGGACAAAAAAAGAGGAACTATAAATACTCCTGTAGGAGAGAAGAAGTGTATGACGGATTGTTGAGCCCGGTGCATGCCCCTCCTTTGCTGGGCATGTTGAGACACCGTTTGCTCTGTTGCCGGCAGCTTTACCTATTTGGTCCTATGCAGGCTTAGCCAACAGAGAACTTACTAGGTGAGCTTTGAAAGAAAAAGGAAAGAGAGGCGAAACCTTCTCAGTCCTCTTCCGTGCCTTTGAAATGCTCCATTTAAGAAATTCTGGATTCAAAACAGTCTCTTACAAACAGGGAAACAAAAAATGCAATTAGGTGGATCCTCTTAACGTCTGTGATTTGCTCTGTTGCGTATGGTATTGAAAAGATAGCTAATAACTGGCATAAGTAAAATGCTTCCTTTTTTGTCTAGTACAAATGGTGCATGTAGCATTTTCAACTCCTGTGGCATTGTAGTACGGGTGTTTCTTGTTTATTTCTCTCTTTTAAAGTAGGAGTTGGTTTAGTACTGTTTTCTGCTGAAGGGTATTCAGGCTTTGCTTGGTTTGGGGTGCTCCTGTCCGTTGCTTGCTGTTCCCTACATCGGTGTTTGGAGTGTGGTTCAATATCAGCTCTCTGAAATTGTATACATTTTTATAAAGCAAAAGTAAAACATTCTAAAAATGGAAAGGTATGTCTCTAACTGCAATTACTGCTTAAGCGTTATATGAAATAGCAATCTTGCAAGTCTGGAAGTGCATTCTTTTCTGCTGCTGTCATCCATGAGTGCATTTCCTGAGTTATTATATCGATGTTTTCCTGGACTTGCCTGCTCCTGCTTGCACTATGTCTTTTCTGTTTTGAAAGTGGAAATCCCCTAAACCAGTAATAAATTGTTGAATTTTAAGGCTAAAAATTGTGTAATCCTCCAACTACTTCATGTTATTGAGAGGATTTGCTTTTCATAGCTGTGTTTTAAAACCCTCGTTTGAGCTTCGTGTTAAAGCATGGTGAAACTAACTGATCATGTTTGTAACTTTTTTGGTCATAAATAGATTTGCTTATTTAAATATATTGGTATTAATTGTCAGGGTTATCTAAATCATAATTACGAGTATGGAAATGGTGTTTTACATGTAGGTATGAAAAAGTATAAAAATGAAATTTGCCTGAATTTGGAAGGGAGGAGGAACACCTCACTGTCCTACTGAGAAGAGACGGTGACGCAATTATTAGTATCATTGATACTGTCTGATACCTGGTAAGAGGATAATGTGGCTTTTAAGTGGTATCCTTGCTGGTTGTTTTGCTTTTTATGCAGAAACTTCAATATTTCAGCTCTTAATCACTTTTCTCCCTTAGTCTCTATTTTATATCCAAGAACAGGCAACTCCCACAGATATTTTTGCATAGCTTCAGTTGGTCTCTTCTGACTTTTCAATGGATTCAGCTTGAAATGCGGTGGACAGAGCTGGATATGCTGCTTTAACTTAGTTGACCAGGAGGGCCACTTAAAAGGCTGAAACTCCTTCTGTACAGATTTTTTCTATCCCCTTGAATTGTCTGATTGCTGTATACTGAGCTGTCTACATTTGGCACTCACGGATGTCTGTTTCAGAGAGTGCTTAAAATTACTGATGCTATTTAATGCAGCATTGAGCTGACTTTTTGCAGAGGTGCCATCAGGAAAAGAAGTCTTCATGCATGGCCAAACTTCTCAAGCGGAGTATGCCTGCATGGATGTGGTTGAGTGCAATTTTTTAGTTTCTGGCTTGGAAAATAGAGAAGGAGAGCACTCCATTTGCTTAAGTGTGAAATTTAAGAGTTCACTTGTGTGTAGAAGTTTGCACACGGAGCATTCTTAGCAGCGCACTGAGTTTTGCTGTGTAGTTCTGTTTCAGAGAAAAACTAAGAGAAAAGCGCAGTTCAGCAATTGATGAAAAATTTGTTTTGGTAAAGACTTTTGGTAAATCGTAGCCATGGTTTTTGGCAGAGGTATTCCCAAGGCTGTGTTATCCAAGAATTTGACGTTGTTATGGTTGTTGTTTGAGCAGGAGCAACCATAGGTTGCATTAAGGAACTTGTAAATGTATCCCGAGTAAAACCAGAAGTGATTTAGTTGCATGTGGTGCGACGTTCATTCTGAACAGCTTTGTACCCAGGACTCAGAACGTTCCAACACAGAACTAAGAATTTTAAATGAATAATTGATGAATATTTTTGTCATTCGGTAGTGTTTGAGGAAAAAAAACCCTCAGATCTGTCAGTGCCACTATATATCCATCCTCCCCCTCAGTCTGTACTATGATAAGACCGGCCTTTATCGCTCCTGATAAATCTGCTGTTTGTTTGAATTTGCTAGTCTGTATAACCAGCTTTGAGCAGTGTACTCTAACATGCTGTCCTAAACATCATTGGCCCCAAATACTCTGGGCAGTATGGATTTGGGAAGGTCCAAAGCAAGGGTTCAGATCTTAGGTCTCTGTCTTCTTAAAGGCACAGGAGCCTTGATGATTTAAACTTCTGAAAACTCCACTTATTGCCATATGGCTTGTTACACTACGCGTGTGAAGTGTGCTTTGGCACAGGGGTTGGACCAGATGATCTCTAGAGGTCCCTTCCTACCCCTCCCTACAATTCGGTGATTCTGTAAGTGCTCCTCAGACATCCTTCAGATGGCAAGGATTCTTTTTTAAGGGAAGCTACAAATGGTGCCTCGGGCCTTGAAAGACATGATCATAAATAGCGCTTATTCAAAATGGTCGTCTTGCTGTACCTGTCTGATCTCTGCTTTCGAATAGTTGGTTTGAAAGCTATAAAAATACTCATGTTGTGAGCGTGTTACAACTGGATATTTGTAGATGTAGGATCTTGCCTGCTCACTAGAATGAAGTTAAAGTACGTTGCCATCGGCCAAAAAAAAAGGCTGTCTTTTACTAGGAGCTGTAACAAATACTCTGTTCTCCAAAAGCTAGCGGGACTCTTTTTAACATTTTTAGAAGAACCTAGCACCAGATATCTTTCCAGCTTAAATGGTCTTGGAGGGAGAAGGCTAACTTCAGCAGTAAGATAGTAGAACTCAGCTCCCACGTCTCTCAAGTCGTGTAGCAGTTGCACAGAGATTTCTTTTATTACTGAGGAACTCAGTTTACACAATTGTTCGGCCATTTTTTTATGCTGTCATTTCAGAAGTCAGTTTCTTCCAGGTTTTCATCAGACAATTAAATCCATGTGCACTACCGATGTCCATGTAGAAAGGTCATGTGTTAACAGAACGTTGAGCCTTCTGTGCGGTGTTTGAAGCATCTTGACTCTTGCTGTGTTGGGAAATTTTAAAGCCTTTTTTTTTTTAATGGAAGTGCTGAGCCATCTTTCATATAATCCATTTTTTCAGTGCTTTTGTCATCTGTGCAAGTGGATAAATTGTTGAGGATTTTCAGTGCTAAGGTGTTACTTGCTGTTTTCCTCATGTTTCTGCCATGTGCTACATACCGTCGGTCTATACTAGCTGACTGTTCATAAGAATTGCATTGCCTCTTCAGCAGGAATTGCTTTGGCTTTTATTATACTTTGACTTCAGGTCAGCAGTAGGAGGCTCAGAAACAGGGAACAAAGGCAAGGGGGAAATTCAAGAGAATCACAAAAATAAGGCGGGCAAGAGGAATATGAAAGGAAGTGAGCAGGAAGCTGTGCGGAAAAAGTGCCATTTTAACTGTCTTGCAGAGAAAATGGAAAAGTCTGCGTTTGCCTGTCCACGCCCCAAGGACAGGGATTGCTCTCACAAATATATTGGACATTGCTGTGAAAATAGCAGGAGGAGCAGTGAAAGCTGGGGAGCAGAGACTAGAGAGAACGAACATTTGAAGCATGGCTTCCTACCCTCAGTTCAGTGATTTCTCATATTTCTTCTTTCTCCTCAACCGTGTATTCTGGTTCCTTCCTTTCATCAATGCAAGATCAGCTGGGACAGAAAAATACCACCCAACTCCTCCCACCTTGGGAGAGCGGGGGGAAGGAAGAACAGAGAACAAGCATAGCTTTGTGTCAGATCAATTCAATAGACCTATTTGCTTTGCAGCTGTTTAACTATTTGAACAGGCACAAGAGAAAGAAATACCCATTTTGGCAACTTAGAACTTCACTGCATGCTTGGAGGTCCAGTGGGAAAACCAGGACTGGCAAGCTACTAAAGAGAACTGCTGAATCTGCTCCGTCGTGTATGCTGGGAGCCAAGGAGTCTGCTGCTTTTGTAGAGAAGGAGGATGTCTTGGAGGTTGTCAGGATGCAATGCTTTTGTGTGTTGGGTAAACAAGCTAACCGTGCACATTGGAGGTAGTAGGCATCCTCTGCACAGACAGTGATGTGTTTACTCCAGCAAGTCCAGGCAGTTGTCTTTTCTTTGTCTGCACTGATCCATCTTACTGCATGGTTTCATGAAACCATTTAAGGAGCTTCCGTAGCAAAGAGGAAGGGAAGACTGCCATTTTTCAAAAGCAGTGTAGGGTATTTTAGACTACAGATTTCAAAACGAATGGCTTTACTTATGTTTTCTTGCTTGCTTTTAGTTGGAAAGTCCAGCTGACAGCTGGATGGCCACCACTTCTGTTCTTTTGTCTTTTAAGTGGAGAACTTCAAACTTGGGAGCAGGCGTTAGGAATTCAGGTGAGATCCTTTCCTCCAGCAGTGGAGGAGTGCTGGATGGAGGCATAGCAGCCGGCGCTGCGCTCTGCGGGCTGTGCTGGCAGCATGGCCCTGTGCCGCACCGTGCTGCCCAGCTGCCCCGGCAGGCAGCGAGCTGAGCTGTGTGCCCAGCTGTGAGTAGGATCTGAGCCAACAGATGGCTCATCTTTGTATCGACGTTAGAAGGTTTATAACTTTGCTGAGGAAAGTGTTATTTGAAAGGGCAGCAGTTAAAACAACTGTCTGTCTGGTAAGGTAGAGCTCTCTGATGACCCCTCTTAACACTGAGACAGATGTACATTTAACACTGATTTTTTCATTAGTAATTAATTTGATTACTGTTCGTCTGATTTTTATTAATACGAACTCAATATTAGGTGTGTTTCCTGATCAGAGAAATGTCCGTACCTTTCAGCTGGTCCAGGTGTCCATTTCCTTGACTGCATTGCTACAGAAGTTTACTACAGACAGTTGGTGGAGTATCTAATTCAGTGTCACAGTGGGAAGAGAGTGACCAAATAAATTATGGAAGAGAAAAACTGAGATTACCACACCAGTGCATGTTACACTGTGTTTTTGTAAAGGTTTTTAGTTGGTCTGAGTTTAAGTATTCATTTGGACACTGTGCTTTGGAAGTGGTGGACATTGTAGCTTAACTTTTTCATGCTCGTCTCTTCTTTTTTCCTTTCTTTTCTTTTTTTTCTTTTTGAAGTAGAGAATTACTGTACTTTTCTCTCCCTTCTGCCTTGAAGAGAAGAAAATCAAGAAATCCCTTTAGTTCAATGGAATAGGAATTACACTGCTGTTAATGTTTTAAGATGTCTCATGTCTTATTTCTTGTAATCTATAGTTAAACCTTCCGAAAGAGCTGAAGATGTAAAGGTATGACCATGATGGAGGTTCCAGGCATGTATAACTCTCTCTAATTGAGAAATTAATGCTGCATTTTTAAGAAATGATTTGGTTTTGTTTATGACTTACCTGTGTTTTGCGTTTCTCCTGAAAGGCACTGGGTGCTCCGCTGGTTACAGGTCGGGTCAGGACACACTGGGATGTGTCCCACAGTTGTAGCTCATGAGGGCTTTTGAGGTTTGGCCTTCTGATCTCTTAACAAACGTTTCTAAATTAAGGAAGAGCTTGACTGTGTAGTTTCATTACTTCATGATACGCTTGCAAACTTCACAGTCCATTTGGAGAGCTGAAGCGCTGAGTTGTAGTCATAAAAGAGCTGTGGAAAGTGACTTAAAATTTCAGGTAGGACCTGGGCAATGCAAACGTGCTACAATTCTTTGGGTCGCTATGGCTCAGCGAAAGAGTTGACTCTTATGTAAAAGACTGCTTTTTTCTTTTCGGAATCTTAAGTAGAATCTGTTGCTTTGGCTCTTCAAAACCTTGCTACATAACTGTCAGAGCACTTCTGTGCTATGCTGTTGAGCTGTTCCTTCTAGAGGGTCGTTGACACTTCAGATGTGTGTCAGGCTTAAGGGTAGCTTGTGAAATCTTGGTGTGGCTGCCATTGAATTAAAAGATTGGAATGAATAGTAACATTCTTTCAAAAATAGGCATGCATGGACAGATACTCATTTGGTGATGCTTGGCAAGACAAGTAGTATGTAGTATCATGTATAACATACTACATGCAATCCATGTGTTAGCATTTTACATGTATTCTACAAGGGTAAGTTTGGCACCAGTTGTGGGAAAGTCACCTTCAGTCATACCCACAGGCACTTCAGCACAGAGCAAGCCTGCCTGGGCGCCCGGAGGTGATGCTGTGGCTGTTGGCCATGCCATGGGCAGGGAGCAGAGGCACGTCATAAACATCAAGAAGACAAAGTGTTATGCTTGTATTGATCCTGGTACTCACTGCACATCTTGGATTTTGCTGCATTTAATAATCACTACAGTGTAGTATTCTAAAAGTAGTTTTTCAACATTGTGCTGCCTAATAATGTCTGCCTGCCCCTTACATTCTGTACTTCACTCTGATTTCAGTTGTGAAGATGAGGCATAGTAATAGCATAGTACTCATGTCAACATACGTTGAAGTTTGCTGCTATTTTGGTTAAGTTTGAAAAGGCTTTAGAAAAAATGAGAATATGTGATCCTAAAGACTTTTATTTTCTTCAGCGTCCCTGGCAAAAAATGTAAACTATTTACAAATGTGTTTTATTGCAGGCGAAATGCCAGCCCCTGAGCAGACCCCAATGGTGGAAGAGGGGCTGCCACAGACAACGCAGGAAACTTCCACCAGCCCAGGAATGGAACCGGAGACCACTGCCACTACCATTCTAGCTTCTGTAAAGGAACAGGTACGTGCTTGGTTTTAGGAGTTCAGAAATGCACTGTTTCAGATTTAACCATCATTTTTTATTATGTTGCTGGAAAGAAACATTGTTTCTGAAATTTATTTCCTACTATTAGTGTAGTGTATTTTATAGGTCAGAATATTGGAATCTGAAAGGGATCATTTAACTGCAGTAAACAGAATCGTCTTTGTGGTATTCAGCATCTATTGCAATGTATGCTCTGTTATAAATCAGATGTGAGATGCAGGTTTATTTTTTAAGCAAAAATGTTGGGAAAATAGTCCACCAACATTGTAGAATTGATGCAGCACCAAGAACCAGACCCTTTTGTCCATTCTACAAATTAGTGTACTATGTTTTACAAAGAAACGTACTAACTAAAGATGTTATTGGGGGAGGGGGAAAGAGAGAATGTTTTGGCTTTCATTGTCAGAATAATAGATAAAGATCATCACTTGTGGTTTAGTAAGTAAACTGTAACTTACATATTTCAGAATAAATGTTTTGTCCGTTTTAGACATTTTAAAATAAATCACTACACAATTCAACTCTGGGTGTGAGCACTTGGTACGTTATTATTTGTCCATTGTTAATATTTAAAAAAGGGGGGGGGGGGAACAAAACCAAGCAAGGATTAAATTATATGGTCTGGATACAGATTTTATACCTGTGGAACCTTCAGTCTTAAATGAAAACTTTCTGCAAGATGATGAAACTTGGATCTTCATTTCCATGGCTAAATACTGTTTTTGAACGTTCTTGAGATGGAAGTAGGCAGCCTGTGCATTTCTCAGCGAGATTCAAACCGATCTTCCCGTGTTAAGGATATTAATGCCTGAGGCTATTAAGATGTGAGTAATCGCAGTCAACTGGGTTAAAGTGATCTTGAGTCACCTAATCTGAAGCACAGTTGGTCTTGTGATCTTAGCTTATCACAAATATCAGTTAGAATTCATTTGCTTAAAGTTCTGTGGTGATTTGAAGTTAGTCCATTTTATTTTGTTGTGGGTGAAGAACAAGCTTGTAAAGGTAGCTCAGATGATGAGTTCACTGCAATAAATGACAGCACTGCAATTCCTAGTGATCGCCAGCCGGTAACTGCTGAGATTACTATCCAGAGGTGCTTTTGTGTAATTTTAATGTAATGCTGTTTAAACTGAACATACAATTATGACAACATTACCTACATTGGATTGATACATAAGTGTGTACAAAAAAGGCAGTTGTTAACATATCCTTTCTTACCCAAGAAACCTTTTTTTAATCTTTGAGAAAAAATTGACATGGACTATTTCTTCATTTTTAAAAGGAGATTAAAATCTCATTTACGTAAAGAAGACTATTAATAATGGACTATTAAGTTACTCCATTCTGATCAAGGGGAAAAAATAAAACTAAAATTGTGTTTTAATAGTTGGTGGAACACAAACATCACAACTGCAGTCTAACTCTGCAAAGACGTTCAGACTTGTTAGAATGAGTGGAAGGAAAATCATGCTTCACCCTTGAAAATAATAAGAAGACAGTAAGAACCAAACTGCAGCTTTCTGTTATTTTTTTCTGTTGATATTAATTACAGACAGACACTGACATGTTCAACACCCTTCCTGTATGGCAGAAAGCCCAGAACAGAATATTTTCCAGTGCAGTTATTTACTTTATTAAGCTTGAAAAGAAGCTAGTGTGATGTTTACTATGGCTCAACTTCCTTTTAGTCAGGAATCTCTCTTTATTTGCAGTGGATCTGGTATTTGTACAATAGAGCTGCCACACCTTAAATTCATTGCTTCAGAAACATTAACTAGAGTGGAACCACAGTTCAGGGAAAAAAAATAACTTTATTCATTAAACTGTACCAAATCTTAATGTAATCAAAATGTTTAAAATTACTGCAGTAATAATTCTGAAATAGGCAGGTGCATTTGTTGAGTGACTTTGTTATGCAATGTCTGCCACAGTGGCATATGTCTGACTATATAAAAAGTTTCAGTAATTAATAAGGCCATCAACTTGACAAGCCATTTCAAATAAATTCTCCATTTGTTCCTTTTTTATATGACTGCAAATCAGTTTAAAGCAGCCTTGTTATCAAACTGGAGCCTGTTCCCTTAGCTTTCAGCGCTCCCCTCGTTGAGACAAAGTTGTCAGGCAGCTCTCTACATCTCTTGATTTTATTTTTGGGGAACAGTCATTTTCACCAAACATTAATTGAAATAAACAGTAGAAGAGTGAAGAAAACTGGATTACTTACAACTTTGTCTGTGCTCTTCTGACAAAGCTCGGTTGTTTAAAACAAAAACGCATCCCCACGTAGTGTAAGTGATGGCCCTGCCACTGCCACGGTCTGATGGGACAAGGAGGATCATTCTTTCACCAGGAGGAGCTTCTCTGTTTGCCTGACCGGTTTGGATGAAAATCACCAAGAACTGACTTAACAAAGTTGCATTTCTGGTAGTGGATTTCCTTTTTGAATGCAGGGAAATTCTCAGTGTAGTGAAGTTGAACTGTATTTTGGCTCTTTCTTCTGTTAATAGCTGTATGGATTTGATGGGGTTGGGTTTCATAGCAATTCTAGGGTTTGGGGTTTTTTTTAGTTCTTTGTTTTTGTTTAAGGGTTTTGCTTTGTTTTTGGAAGCACAGAGGCAGCAGCGAGCTGTCAGCGCCTTCTCTGGATGAAATTATGGATTACTGGAACCTCTGCCATTTTACAAGTGCAAGCTTTATGCTACTAAATTTAAAACGAAGTGCTTCTGAGCAGACAAGATTTGAATGTGTGACTGCATGGTTTAAAATTTAATTTCCTGCTTAGCATTAGTTTTCCTTTTCAGTGATTGGGCTGAGAGAAGAGGAGGTCTCACAGGAAGAACTGTCTGTGGCTTCAGCTTTGAAAAGTGGTGTGAACATACTGCTTCTAATTTCTTTGCCAAGGGAGAAGCAGTTGCAACAGTGGTAGATAGAGAAACCATGTGTGTATATATGGATATGTATTATAGTTTCCTTGGTCTAGTTGTTTTTGACACTTGAAGATGAACAGCTTTTCACCTTTTCCTTTGTAAATAGGTGATAATAGACTCAGAATGACTGGATGTGCTTTTAGGTGAATAATCATAAATCTCTTTGGGTTTCAGAAGTGTTTTTCTAGAAGTGTTTAATTTCCTTCAACACTTCAGTAAAAACGTTTCATTTTCTGGAACCATGTTGAACCATGTACTTAGAAGTGTAATTTTTTTTTGCTTCTTTGCTGTCTTAGTAGAGTATTGTTTAGATGGCTTTTGAGATTTTTTTGTCGTAGCCTTCACTGTTCTGAGGAGAAACTGCCTTTGAAGAAGGGCCTGCCTAAACCTGCGGGTACCCCTGAAATGTATTAGAGTATACCTCTTGTAACGCTGTTGGATTACCAGCTTCTGCTCCACCACAGCTGAACTCCGATCAGCAGCTGGCAAACAGTGTACTTAGCTTCAGCAGCAATTTAAAATGTCCTGTGTTGTAACAAAGTTTTCAAAGAGGATGCTGCTCAAATGAAGTCACTGAATACCTCAAGTGGCGTTCTTCCTTTCTGTCATTGACTGAGAATACTTTTCTGTGAATTGCTTTAATTTTGATCCCTCTTCTGCTAGAGCAGCACTAAATTGTTTTACCAGACCAGTGAACAATGCAGGCATCAAAGTATTAAGGGCTTTAATGGTCTACTGCTGTTGAATACAGAGTAAGTGTAATCAGCCAGTAATTGTGGCAGTGTGATTTCGCAACCTGTAATCTGTGATTCTCTTTACCCTGTCCAGTTTTATTTTTTTTGTCTTGTATTTTGGAAGCTACTGAGAGCATGGAAATGTGGTTGTGTGCACGAGTAATCTTTTTTACCGTAAACTTCAAGGCTGATCTAATAAGGTTAATTAAATGTTTAGTGTTGCCTCAGACTGTGGTAGAGAAATTCAAGTATTGGGTCATTGAAGTACAGTATCCAAGTTGGGACAATATTTTATTCAATGTGTTTTAGTCAGTTCCTTAATCTGTCTCAGAATTACAGCAAGTGTGAGCATGCAGGACTCCGCATGGATTGTAATGTGAGGAAGGTGCAAACGAACTTAATTTTGTTTGTCCTCTTCTTTTCTGCACTTTTGTGTCCTAGAAATATCCAAAATGTGGTTGCCTTTCTTTGGCACCGTTCATACTTTCATAGGCGACGAGAGTTGTGTGGGTCTGTGTTGTATGTTGAAGTTGACCACACAATGGTAACTGCTGGGTAGAAGCGTTCCTTTCAGATGCTGGCTGTGTTTCCTTACCTTTCCTGTTTTTATCAACTCAAACTACTGGAAGAGGCTCAGCTGAATGGTTCAACAAAGTGTTTTGATTAGGAAAAGATTTTGTAGTTCAGATGAGTTACTTCTCAGCATTTCTCAAAGACAGTGACATTTGGCAATTTAAGCAGCTTAGCGTATCACAACGCTACTGCAGCTTGAAATAACATCCCATCCTGGCCCTGTATTCTGCCACAGCTTGTTTCAGCAACCATTAAGAACTGATAGAAGCAGAGATGCTACAAGATGCATCTCCCAGTGGCATCAAGAGCATCATCTCTCAGACATCCCAAGTGCCTGATCCTGATCTGATGAGCCAGGCCACATGAGTTCAAGTGCTGCCTTTGCTTATACCATCACTACTGACTCTTGCGTGTCTCAGAAAGCCTTCAGTTAGCCAATGGGACTTTCTGCCCTTTAAATAAAGCTCTCAGTTACCTGTATTTTGCCAGAGGTTTCAAATCACAACAGGAGGAGTGGGAGAAAGGTTCTTTCTACTTTTCAGCATTGTGAATCTTGACTCCTCACTCTTATCCATAGTTCTGAAGGAGGGAAGTTCCTGGTTAATGAAAATAAGATCGTTGGATCTCTGCAACACAGTGTTATCGTGGAATTGCACAATTGCTTCTAAATCTTCTACTGTCCAAAGCCAACAATAAGAGAATGATAGTCTTTATAGTCCATCAAACAAATTACATTCCCATTACTTATCTGTTTTCAAATATTTGTTTTAATAGCCGAGCACCGTGTGTTCACAGTTTCTTTTCACCTGGCAGGGAGCCACAAGCCTATAAGAGGAACTCATCTCTCAAATGAAGAGAGCAGTGTGTTTTCAGGATTGGTATAAATTGTCTCATCTGGGGCTTCTGGCAGCGAGGGCTGTAAAGTGTCTTCTTGAGTGAGGTTGCAATATCATTGCAGAACAATTACTGCTTGGCAGCAGAGCTCCTGGCTCTGTTTTTGGTCGGCTGAGGTATACACTACAGAATTGGCACCCCATGCAAGGTTTGCCACTGCTCCAGAGCCTTCTCCTCCAAAAGGAAAGTTACAGAGCTCGGGAAGCTTGCCTGCCTGCAGTCTGAGTGATAGTCTGTTCGTAGTATGTTTCTTGAGCCATGTGTATGCTTCCTCGCCCTAAAAAGTCATTAAAAAGATAGCTTTATTTTTTACATAGTTCCATATTTAGAAATTATGGCCTCTGTTTTTGCAATTAAGTTTAGGTTACAAATGCACACAACTATGGTTTTATAAAGTGACTGAGTAGTTAGTGCTAACAGGTGAATAGAATTTGTGTTGTCTTCAGTTTCAGAAGAAAAAAATAGCTCTGATCGATGCATTATAATGAATATGTTTCAGAAGGTTTGGTTGCTCTTCCATACAGTGTGGAAGTGTATGCTATCATCTGCATATATAATTTTAGTATGCCCTTGCCACGCAGATGTTCTGCAAACAAAAACAAGCATGCTCTTTATTCTGCTCGACTCCTGTCAAGTCACCTTGTCACAAGCCAATGCTATAAAAGTTAGTTGTGATTTTGGTCTAGGGAAGCAGCACCTTGTGTTGCAGGCTGCCCGCACTCCGTGGAGCATCCTGCATGAGGAGCACGCTCTCCCACTGCTCCTTCCAGAGCAGCTGGCTGGAGAAACAAATTCAGAAAGCTTCCTGCAACAAACAGTGTATTACATGAAAGGCAAACATGAGCAGTAGGTGTTCAGAGTGCTATTCCCCACTCCTCCCAAGTTTATTGTTATCAGCATATGACTTGCATTTAAACTATAAATTACAAAAGCTTTTTGGTTTTGTGTTCTTTTTGTTTATTTTTATGGAACTGAATTTGGGGTCTAAAATGAAGGCTAAATGGTGGTTAATCAAGCTTAAGAGTAGTAGGGGCAAGGCAAATGACATGAAGGAAGCAGAAAAGGTCATTATAAAGGAGCATATGTGCACCAATCATTTTCATAGCTTACTTAGTATTGATTAGGATTTAGTTTCCTGTAATGATCCCATCTTTCAAACTGAAAGGAAAAAAGACAGACCTAAGGCTTGAAGTATTCCTGCTGTAAAGAAGGTGGTTCCTCTGGAGTCATCCATCTCTTACGCCTGTATTTATGCTGGTATTTAAGACCTATCAACTACAGTTACAGATACCAAAGTAAAGAAGAGACATAGGACAGCAGCCATTGTTTCAATGTAAACTTTATTATTACTTCATTGGAACTACAGGCTGAGCACGTAACAGCATTACTCAGATTAGAAAATAAAACTGACAAGTATTGTAAATGAACAGCTGATGGCATCGGTTCGACATCGGCAGTGCCAAGTTTCTCAGGTGAAATAGGGTGGTATTTTCCTGTACTTTTCAGGTTCTGATGTAGAATACTGGTGAGTTTTGGTTCCTGAAACATAGCATAAATGAATGAAGTAAAATTTATCACAGAACCATGGTTGCTGGAAGGGGCCTCTGGAGCTCCCCCAGTCCAACCTGCGACAGTTCCCTACAGCAGCTGCACTCAGTGTCCTGGTGGGTTTGGATCCCTCCAGAGGAGACCCCCACCTCTCTGCACAGCTGTGCCAGGGCTCCGCCGCCTGCACGGCACAGGAGTCTTCCTGCAGAAATGTATGCAGGCTGGTATAAAGCACTGTGTTGGTAATGGAGGCAGCCAAGTGGGTGAGCACTCAGATCTAGTGCACGTTTTGTTTTGTCCATCTAATTAAAGAGCAGTAAATAACAAATCAGCAGCTTGTCTCATGTTCAGATTTGTGGTTTGTATCAATGACATTGCTTTAAAATAAAGATTTAAATAGCAAAGAACAGGAAAGAGTCTTAACCATAGGGTAAATATTTTGTTGTCTTTGCAAGCGAGGAGTGCAGTATCATTAATTTTAGAGGATTACATTTGTCACGTGCTGCTGAACGTATCCTGTTCTACTTGGGACAAAGCTTACCTTGCCTACATTTACTTCAAAACTTATGGAGCTTCCAGGTCTGAACATTTCCTGTAAATCTGGGCATTTTGCACTAACACGTTAATGATGGGCTGGTGAACTGGCTTTTAGGTGTGTGTTTCATCTGTATTAGAACTGGAAAGTAAATTCTCATGTATAAATTTCTTTGACTTTTTTGCTTAATACACTCTTCTGTATTTTCTCTCCAAAACACAAACTGCCCCAAAGAACTGACAGGATGTGTGTGTCCCTCTTTGGTCTAGCATGGAGTTACAGCAGGCTGAGGCCTGGTGTCAGACTCTGAAGTCTGGGTCTGTGCTACTGAATGTAGTTACACATGGTACGAACTTTCTGGTAGTATCCTTCCTTCCCAGTAAGATTTGCTGTGGTCCAAAGGTTGTCACGTTTATAGTACTTTTTGCATCAGGTCATGGGATTACAGGGACTTTGCTTTAGGATTCTGTTCAGAAGAGGATTTTAATAAAATCCCAGGTTAGGGTGCATCTGCCTCTCCTGGCCCCCTGGCTTGTGTATTTGTTTTCAGGGAGAGAGAAGTGATTTCTACGGTAAGTATGGAACTATTTTCAAATCAAAATGCTTTGTGCCATGGGAATAGATTGTATGGCTGGGCTTAGGGAAAGCCCGGTGGGTTTGTTTTTTTTTTTTAGGGTTATTTTGTTTATCTGAGCCCAAAACAATCAGAAGCCATTTCAGGGTTCCAAAATGTCACCTGATTAATAAAGCACGTTAAAGTTTTGCTTCCAATAGAAACCTGAAGTTGAGCTTGACCGTTGCCATCCAGTTAGACCTCCTCTGCTTTCAGCTCGGCAGCATGTTGCACAGTATGACTGCTGCTTCTCAGGCACCCTGAAATCCATCTCAGTGTTTTCTTGTGTAACGTTTGTAACAGTTTTTATGAATGTTACGAATGTTCTAGTATTATTTTGTCAATGTTTGATTAGGAGAGGGGAGGCGTGTCAAGTCCATTAAGATGCTAGTCCTGTCTGATTATTCAGGAGAATGTACTGTTCTGTTGAAATTGTCCTAGTAGAGCAATAGCAGAAAAATGCAGTGCTGTTCCGTGAGTGACGCTGTGTCTCGTGGCGGTGGTGGGTACGCTCTGCATGCTGGAGGCAATGAGTTTTGCCAGCCAATATTTACGGTGTTGGGATGTGTTGGTTCAGTTTGGTTATTGAGCTTTAAAGTGTTTGAAACTGCACTGATGTGTCGGTTCCGCGGCGTATCTTTAACTGGCCTGTTTGTTGGACAGCACTCAAGTCACACCTTCAGAAGGAGATTTCTTTAGTTTACTGTATTGAGCAACGTAGCCTTCAGTTGGCTTCCTGATGAAATCAGTGCCAATGAACCTTGTATTTGGAGCTTTCATGGAGGCGATCTCGTTGCAGAAGTCAGGAGAAGCAGCGGTATCCCAACTCCTGCACGGTGCAGCCTGGTTTCGTGGTAGCGATTCCTGTGCTCTGACCTCTCCGCCTCTTGGGCTGAAGCTGGAGAGGCTCCTGCGGAGCGCTGGGAGCCTGAGGTGCATTGCTGAGCCACGCTTGATCTTACTGAACAGATGCACAAACGGAAAGAAGCAGAGAGCTCTTCAGGAAAATGAAGTGCTTAAGCCTCGTTCTGTGTAATGTGAGGTGTGAAAGAACTGTTTGCATTAACTATAACCCGTGAGTGAAAGTGACTTCTGTGGTATGGCGAAGCTAGCAGCTAATACGTAATGCATGTTCATCAGGAAGAAGCTTATTTGTAATTTACTTTCCTAAAATTAAAGGAATGCTTGTATTTCATTCGCTTCAATATTTATCCAAGTATTAAATAGTGATATTCATCTACTTTTAATAGTATTCAACAGTTCATATAATGTTCAGGGAATGGAGAATATGAATTTGAAAAATAATACAGTTGCTCTGATGGAATCCTTATCTGTAATTACAAACCCTAACAGTGGAGTAAAACTTCCCTAATGTCCCCTGATGGCAGTATAGATTTCAGAGTATCTTGTTTATAGAAAAATATGTCTTGGTTTCATCAGCACACAGAGGTCCTGAGCGGCCGCTTGCATTTCCCGTGTCTTTCTGGGAGCACAGTGTTGCAAAAAAAGCTGTTCTGGCTTTTATGAAGACTGAGTTTTGGTACCTTTGACCAAGAAATATAACAAAAGCTGAATGAAATTGCACATCTCTATCCTCAACCGATTTCAGTAACAGGCTTTGAATTTTTGAATCCAGAAGTCAGACCATAATGTAGCTTAGGATTTGAAGTTTTGCAAGTGGAAGGGATGGAATGCAGTGTTTTCCAGTACACCTCTGTTTTAAACAAAACTGAAGACTTTATAGGCACCAATTTTCTTAAATTGTGACAACATAAGCAGATAGCAGAGATTTTAACTGTGGAAGGAAGAAATCCACAAGTGCTTAAACATATGTCCTTTTGTAGCAGATAATTAACTTTTGCATGAATCGCTGATTTAAAGAACCATTGAATTCCCACTTTCATCTAATAGTTCTGCTGAGGAAGACTTCAAAGAAGGAACGTGACTGTGATGAAACTGATCTTTTTTCACAATTAATCCGTACCCATTTTTTAACATCAAGAATGCTTTTCTTTTGAAATTTCAGGAACTCCAATTTCAAAGACTTACCAGAGAACTGGAAGTGGAAAGGCAAATTGTGGCTAATCAGCTAGAAAGATGTAGGCTTGGAGCAGAATCACCAAGTATCGCCAGCACAAGGTACAAGTCCCAATGACTTCACTTTCATATATCCCATAAGTTAAAGGGCCTCCTATGTCCTTTATCCATGTATTTCCACTAACAGCTGTTCACCTTCCATTAATATCTTAAGTACAAAAATATAGATTTGCTGTTAAGAGTTATGAGGCCATTCAAAAAGGCCTAATCATTGATTACATAAATGTAAAGCTTTAATTTCACTTCAAGTATGCTGAAATTTGTTTTTAAGACTTAGCCAAGGAGAAATACAGTAGACTTGTAAATATCTGTGCTGGACTAAGAGTGCCAGGTAAATGCAATAACCCCGACCATGTGTTTTTCCTGAATTAGTAGCTAGTTTCATCCAGCTCTTCTGAAATCCTTCCTCTTGTTACGTTGCTTTTCAGGAAATATCTTGCTGTAATATTGTTGTTAGCATATTTTAGGCAGTGAGAAACATGCCTAATACATGTAATGTGTAATGAGAATAACTATAGAAAAGAGTTTAATTAATATTTCAGCTATAATGAGTAAGCTGATTTATTTATTTCCAATTTCTTAGCAAGCTTCATTGTCTTATGAAACGCTTATACCTACATTTCAGGTTACAGCAAACTTCATTTTGACATATACGTAGAGAATATGCTCTGAAAACTGTAATTTTTTCCTCAATGCCTTTGTTTCTATATTCTTTCAGCAGTAAACTCAGGTATCATTCTGCAGTATTTCCTTCTGAGGTCATAACGAATATTTCCACAGATCAAATGAAAAGTTATTATTCCTACAAAAACTTGAAGTGGGCATGATTATGTGTGGTAAATAAATAATCCCTTGCACCACCTAACACAGCTGCTCTACTTTATCGTAGTACTTGGCTTACATTTCATTTGACAGTATTGTTCCTGGCATGAGAGTTTCTGTTTGAGAAACTTCATAATACTCAAAAATACTCTTTGGGCAAGACTGCTGCTTTATGTCCTTCCTGCTTGTCCATCTTTCCTTTAATTATTGTTCAGATGTTGTTTGGAAAGCATAATTAAAAAAGTATATCCTACAGAAGAAAAAGTAAAAAGCCTTTGTTGGTAATTAGTTGTGAATGTCAGAATGTCCAATTTCAGTGAATTTTCCTGAGCAGTATACAAGGGAAAATGTTTTCTACATCCCAGTCTAGAGAATTTGGAGAGCAAAGAACACTACGTAAATATGAGGTGCGTGTAGTTTTTGAAATAATGTACAGTTACTGATATCTGCACAGTGAGTTGGATACCGTACGGGTATGACCTAGACAGGCTTGAGTAGTGGGCCCAGGTATACCTCAGGAGGTTCAACAAATCCAAGTGCAGGGTCTGTATCTGGGTTGTGGCAACACCCATTACCAATGCAAGCTGGGGGATGTAAGGATAGAGCACAGCCCTGCTGAGAAGGACCTGGGGTACTGGTGGATGGCAGCTGGGCATGAGCCAGCACTGTGCCCTCATAGCCGAGAAACTGAACCGTACCCTGGGCTGCATCCATAGCAGTGCAGCCAGCAGGGCAAGGGAGGGGATCCTGCACCTCTGCTCTGGTGAGGCCTCACCTGGAGTACTGCGTCCAGATGTGGAGTCCTCAGTACAGGAGAGGCATGGAGCTGTTGGAGCAGGTCCAGAGGAGGGCCACAGAAATCCCTGCGAGGACAGACTGAGAGCTGGAGCTGTTCAGCATGGGGAAGAGAAGGCTGCGAGGTGACCTGAGAGCGGCCCTTCAGTATCTAAAGGGGCTGTAAGAAGGAAGGGGACAGACTCCTTAGCAGGGTCTGCTGTGACAGGACAAGGGGAAATGGTTTCAAACTAAAGGAGGGGAGATGTTTACAGAAAGGACACTGAGGCACTGGCACAGAATGCCCAGAGAGGTGGTGGGTGCCCCGTCCCTGCAGGCATTCCTAGTCAGGCTGGACCAGGCGCTGAGCACCTGATCTACCTGTGGACATCCCCGTTCAGTGCAAGGGAGTTGGGCTACATGTCCTGTAGGGGGGTCCCTTTCAACTCAAACAATTCTATGATCTATACCTCAATCATTAGCACAATGAAAAACAAAATTTACAGTTCTCATGGTTCGGCATAGGATCATTTGCTCTTAGGTACTTAATTTATAGCTAAGCTATGTTTACTTATATGCAAAAGTTGATGAAAGTTTAGGGGGAGAAAATATTGGCGCATAAGTTGGTTTATTCTATACTTTTGTATGAGTACATTTATGAGTCTAGGTAAACTCTTCAAGCACTTGTTTTCAGGTCCATAAAATATGTTATTAATAACTGTAGAAAAAACAGACATTCTAAAATAAAGATGAATTATATTCATATAAAAATCATCTATATATTTATATAAATATATTTTTGCAAACGCCTGACCGCTGTCCTACTTTTTCTATCTTGTTTTATGCCACCTGAATCTAGTCCCATCAAGATCAGAACGCAATGCAGCGTTGTTTTTTTACTGAGGGACTCTAAATTTAACTAAATTTGCTCTATACATAGAGAGATGTGTGTACTTCATTAATACTTTTGGCTTATTCTTTAACGTGGATATACTTTGTTAAAGATGTGTGAGATGCTGAAAGAAAAGTTCTGTATTTGATTCTTCCATTTCTTCTGGTAGAGCTAGTGTTCAGAAGAATTAAGGTGAAGCAATAGTTTGGAAGATTTTCAAAGCAGAAACAAATACAATGGCAAAATATGTAGCTTAAAAAAATATCTGTGTGTTTCCTCAAACTAAGTGATGTAAATACCTTGCTAAGGCTGACAAGGTGGTAAATAAATATGAAGAGGACACCTGAGGCATAAAAAAGCTTGGAAACTGAATGCTTAGTTGAAGGGATGGCTCCCAGCCTGCTCAGAGACCCACACTGAAGTTGAGCACTTACACAGCAAAATGATGTTCCATCTGGCCAAGAATTTTCCATTATGCTCTTATCTAAAAATAAATAAATAAAAGATGTATATGTCTTATTATTTTTGCCATTTGTTCAGGTTTTCTTCCCCTGAGGAAATCAGCAATGCTTTGTTTCAAAGATAGTGCTTTAATCTTCTTTAATGCGGTTAAAGCGGCGGGGAGCATTTCATGTCAGAAGAACAACTGGAGGCTGTGTTCACCTCAGTTGTGTGGCAGTGGATTCCTGCAAAACTGTGTTGGCCTGAGGATAGTGCAGCTTGCAGAAGGGATGCTGTCCCCCAGTCATGGGTACTTCTGAGCCCGTTTGGTTGTTGCAGCTCAGGCTTTAAGCTTTCTGCATTTCAGTCACACCATCCCTCTGAACCCTCTGATCCAGCTCATCACCCTGTTGCAGGAGTACCAGCTCAGTGGAAGTCATTGTAACAGCTGCTGTGGTAATGGGGAAGTACACCACCACAGGACGGAGCACGCTCCGTGCAGAAGCAGGCACGGTCTGCAAGTCCATGCCTAAACCATCCTGCAGGTCGGCACCAGTGATGAGACTGTAACCCAGTGAGCTCACCCAGAAGGCCTGGTGTTGCAAAAGCACTGTCCGTTCTGTTTCTGTTAGTCCTTAAGAAATGTTTGTTGCTTTATTACACGTGAACTGAGGGAAGCAAACAAAAGGTGGCTTGCAGTTTAGGTTTGTTAGACTGTTGCCCACTTGTAAGACAACTGTGTTCTAGATGCCAGCCTCACACAGGCATAGTTGACTGTCTCGCTCTCTTAAGAGGAGCGTGGAGGCTGACAACAGCAACAGATCTGCACATACTAAGGGACTGTAACGTGATGGGTAGAGAAGCAAGAATTAGATCATCTGCAGCCCTGAATTAAAAAATGTTTTTATTTTTGTGTACTTGTGGATTACTTCCCTGCTAAAATGATTTCTTCTCATAATTATGTTTATAAATGGGTGTTTTGCTCAGCCTTTCTAAGATCTTTCATGCCATCCTATGTATTTTGCAACATCTTCAGAGACTGAAAGGATACATGAGGATTAGAGTTGCACGCGAGTATTAAATGTTTTTAATGCATTATATGCTACAAGATTGGAGATGACCCAGTGGGAAAAACAATATGAAGTTTCAGTTTTATCTTATTTTTTTGTGTCACGTTATAACATGCACAGGTTTCTCTGAAGAAGCCACTGGGATGTTCAGCCTCCCATTATAACACAGCACTGCAGCTAACTTTCCATCTGTAGCATTACTGATTCAGTCGGACTCAGTTCTGGGCTGCCAGGTGTGCTGGAGTACGTGCTGATGCAGGTAGATATCGGGATGTGTCAAGGGGCAGAAGTCAGACTCTTTGTAAAATGCATTTCCTAACCTCTCAGGTGGGACTTGGACTCTCAGGGTCAATTCCTCTCACTCTTTTCATGAGTTATCGTGTGTAGCTCTTGAAAACTGCGTGCTTTGAGGGACCAAGAGGCTCATAGTTATTAATTTAATTGTAAAATATTACACTCACAACAGCAGCTTGCCTTGAATGCTTTAAAAAAAAGAAGTGACATAAGAGGCACACTAGACTTGGTCGTTTAAAGAATCCAAGTTCTTTTGGCAGTATGCATAACAGAAATTAACACTTCAAGTACTAAATGACCTGAATTAATCAAGTGTGAGTAACAATGTGCCTACCTGAAGTCTTCTGACTTCTGTGGAGCTATGTATCTACAGCCATCAGGATGGTTTCTCTTCTCTGGTTTCTGTACATAAAATCCCATTTTTCCAATACCAATTAAAGCACAGTGTGAGCTCTCTGCAATAGCAGAAAATATTCCAAAGTGATTCTGTAGAGTATTGCATTCTCTAATTGAGCACTGATGATTTTCTGTGAGACTACGTACTGCACTTTTGTGCTCACACGTTTTTGGTTCTTACGGAGTGGCAGAATGCTTACGAGGCGTGTGAATAGAGCCGGTGGTTTCTGCTTGCCAGGCGGTGCCCCGGCACGTTGTGCTGGAACTTGTGATCCCAGGAGCAGTGCTGGGCCATATGCTCCCAGCCGGGCCGGGTCGTGCCTGGGGCACTCAGTGGTGTGCAGCAGCAGGCTTGTCCTGAGCACACTGCTTCTTACAGATACTAGTTAGTGTGTTTGTATGGCCCTGTGTAAAGTCTGAACTATTGGATAGACCTGTGTGAAATTGCTTGCGTGTATGACGTCCCCAAGTTTCACGGCACGTTTTGAGCACGTTCCTCAGACTTTGTAGCTCTTATTAGTGAATATAAATCCTCTTTTATCTAGCTGTAGGGTTTCTGTCTTCTATACTACAAATAATTGCACGTAAAAATAAGGGGTTTTTTGTTCTATAACTCTTTTGAGTGTAATGATACCTTTGACCTCGATTTCCACGCTTTAGAGTGGATTGTTGGCCTTGTTTGCTCTCCTGTTGGCGAAACAGTGTCATTGTCCCCTGCTCTGTCGATACAGTCTGATTCCTCTCTGAAACGCCCTTACTTCAGAATTGCCTCAGGAAGTGAACTCATTTTTGCTTATATTCCATTTCCAGGTAGAAAGAATAACAAGAATGGAACCGTTTGTTTGTGTAACAGCACTAGCAGTGTGTCAAGGCTTTTCATGTTTTCTTCAAAACTTCCCAGTAACTTTTTTGATTGCACTGTCATGCCAGAAGTTTCCACTGCTGTTCCCTTCCACTTGTGCAGTTTCTTCCTTGCTATGCAGGATTCTAGGTTTTCAGGTTGTCCTGGGCATGAACATACACTAATCACGCCCGTAGGCATGTTGTTAGTAGTTAAGGTGGACATAAAACCTCTGTTGTGTATGAGCTGGTCAAAATATTCCCTTCTTTGCCTATAAAATTCAGTTATCCACTTGAATTATTCCCAGGTGTTTAATGAAGTAATACCATCTCCAGATTTCAGTACTCCCCGCAGAGGTACTTAAGCACTGTAGATAGAAGAGATTCTGGGACTCTTCTGCATGTTCAGTATGGTCTGCGGTGTCTTTAGAAGAAGGTGGCACTGGACAAACAGCTGCTTCCAGCAGGGCTCGGTGTGTTCTACCCTGAGCCACTGAAGCCCGTCAAGAATTCTCGTTCCAGCAGTCAGCTCAGTTGGAGCAGCACACGTTTAGCAGTCGATCCACAGTGAGGAACACTCAGCGTGGCTGGAAGTTGTTCCATTGCCTTCTGAGGACAGTGATTCTGAGCATTCATTTGGCTCTTCCATGGTGTTCTGCTTCCTTTATCTTCTAATTGAATGGATGTGGTTTCTTGTTTTTTTAATTACATTTTTTCTTTTCTGATAACCAAAGCAATTAAGGAACTGTATTGTTCTTGGTTTGTGTTTTTGTTCTGTTTTGTTGTTTTTTTTCTCTTGGAACTTTTCTGGGTAAACAGAACACCAAAGCAAAAGCAGGTAACTGGGTAATTTTCTTGTTGCAACTCTGATGTTGTATTTTTGCTTTCTGTTCACACAGACCGTAAGCATTTTTGCAGCTCTGTCAAAGCTTTGAATGCCCTTGAAACAGAGGAATTTTGCTTTTTATGCAATTTGATTTCTTATTTTCCAGTATGTAAAAATGTGGTTTACTGAAGAGATGCTCTGCTGATAAATAGGAGAGTGATGAATTACTGTTGACTTGAGCTGGCTGGGCTGAGAAGTTGGGCCATTACTTCTGCTGTGAGCAGTCACCTGCACACATGCAAGGTGCAGTGAGTGCCTCAGCCGGGCAGCTAAAGCATTCTGCCTGAACAGAGTGCTGCCTGGCAGCTCTGGCTGAGCAGTGGGCTCACACCCCTGCGAATACACCTGGGTGTCAGCAGGTGGGATGGCACCACTCACACTGGCATAGAGCTGAGCTCTGGGGAAGCTAGCTGTTGGTTAAGTTATCCTCGTTATGCCCACAGGATGGTGTCTGCATGAATCTGTTGCTTATCCTGATTTGATGTGGACTCTGGATCTATGTATGTGTTTAGTGATTCTGATGCTGGACCTGAGTTCTAGAGCTCCTCGCTGCCAGTTTAGCACTTCCATACACAACGATACTGTCTCCAGAAAAAGTTCTTTGTTTTTACAGTGCAAAATAAATATCTAGTGTTGTTCCAGTTGCTGTGCTCAAGTATTGTCTGTAGATGGTAGCTGTGGGAGAAAAGTAACATAAATAGTGTAGAAATTGATGTGTCTTATCCAGCATCCCAGCTGCATGCTGATACATAGACATAATATCTGATGGAGGTGCTCATATTTTCTTCTAAACAGCTTTTTGTTTGGAAAATACTGTCTTATAATCATTGCAAAATGGTTTAACACTCAAAGTTGGATGATCAATGTGTAGAGTGGAGGAGCAGTGTTTTTTATTGAAAAAAAAAAAGGATCCAGTGGATGAATTTTGCATCTGTCTATAAAGGTACTCTTGCACTCATACTGTAGTATAGCAGCACGTGAGAGTGTTTTTGGAGAAGAAACAGAATGGTTAAGATAGTTCTGTGTAAAGGAATTATTTGAAAAATGCAAGTAGGTGTTTACACAGATGACAAACACCTGCTGGGTCTTGGAAGTAGTTGTTTCCCAGGGCATGGTCCACCTAAACCGTGTAAAAATGTGTCTGCCTCCAAGTACAAACAGGTAACGTGTTCTGGTGTGTCACACGGCTTTGCTTTTTACCACATGCGAAGGATCCGAATTCTCTCTGTGATACTGGGCACTGAAATAACAGTGAAATGTGCAGGTTCCATTTCTGTTCATTTATTCAGAATGCATTACACGTAGATGCAAAATGCACTGGAGTTGTGATTCCTGAAGGTCTGTGCTAGACTGCCATCAGCAGCGAGTGCTCTTTTTTTGAAGTTGGTTGCTTACTGCTAATCCAGCACACAATTCTGAACTCCTACTGTATTGTATGTAGGTATTGTTCACATCATCGCACCGTAAATAAGACGTATGTCACACCCTTATGTGTCCTGATGTAGAAAGGCCAAACGCCTTGGTAATTTATAAGGTGGTGAGTTACAGGGGATTCCCTGAGATTAATACGAAATAAAAATCAGTACCCAGAGGCTGAGCTGCAGTATTGGTTGTGCTGGCTACTGAAGCTTTGTCTGCTGGCTTTTGGACGATTTGGCATGCTTGGGTTTAGAAAGGAGGAAATCCTGACTAGAGATGTGGTTCTTTTGGTGATAACTTTTTTTCTTTCCGCAGCTCCACTGAGAAGTCATTTCCTTGGAGATCACCAGGTATTATCTTTTATGCATACATTTTGCCTTATGCCACAAGCCCTTTATTTTGTTGGCATTTATTGCTTGTTTTGATGTGAACTGAACATTAGCAGTAACACTATGTGTCTTTTTCAGATATATTTCCTAAAGTAACATTAATATACTTTTTCACACACGGGCTTATGTGTTCCTTTGTCATTATAAAAGCTTATTTAGCTTAAGGAAGGGCAGTTGCAGCTACTTTTCTTGCATCTTTATGCCTGTACAATTTTTGTGTTGTATGATACTAACAAAAACCTTACGTGTTTGGTGTCCTTCACAATTAATTCAAAAATAATTTTGAGTCTTCCCCGTAGCCCGTAAGGACCGTGAGGAAAATGTCTATGCTTTAAGCTTGAAGTCCGTTTCTCCTTTGTACAGCTATTCTTACTTAACCTGGAGCCCTCCAATAAGCAAAGGTTTTTCTGCTTCTGTATCTCAGGATATCTCGAACTCTCTTTCCAAAATATGAAAAATCAGTCTTGTAGTTCTTCTGAGCCTACTATGAAGTACATTACATGGAATTGGATGGGACTGTAGCTTTCAAGTGACATCCAAGCGTATAATCCAAAGGAACTGTTAGAACAATCCAATCTGATCCTCGCAGATCAGAGCAAGGATTCTTGCGTTGGTTTAAAATATTTAATGATTGAAGAGTCAACCTCTGAGCAGCTGGTGGTTTCTGTAGAGCTATGAGTGTATCTGCAGAAGTCAGCATTGTCAACGCCACAAAGCAGGACCAGAAATAGGGCCTTGGCTCCCTGCAAACTGCTTTTTGCACTGGACCCTGCTTTCCTAATTCAATCATAAATTCTTGAAAGGATGTCATGTTAAGCAGAGCTGCTTGAATATAGTAAAAATGCAAACGGAATTTTAGATAGCTTGTTACTAACTAAAGATACATTAATGCTGTGCAGAGCCCTGTATAAAGATGCATGCAGTTTTAAGAACTATCCAGTATTTTGCATCGTAACGCACCATAAGAAATAATGCATCATAATTATCTGCTTGCTCACTCAAATGTATTTAAAATTATCCATATTCTTGGTAAATCCATCTCTCAAACTATCTTCTTTCCCTTTTTTTTGTTTGTTTTGTTTTTAGATACTAAGTTCTTAAACCTTGTGTATAATTCTATTTGCACAGTTTCAGTTGCCATCATGGTATCACCTCTGCTGACGTGAGGTATATTAGCTTTTTTACTTTAAATCTAACGTGGTCAACAGCCTACTTGCCATGGCATTTACGTTGTGCTAATCAGGGTGGTGCTTTTGGGGGTATTCTTTAATGGCATTTTGAAACAGAAATCACATTTGCTGTTTTTTTGTTGGATTTTTTCCCAAGTAACTGAGTTACTCTGTTGTGTTGGTTTTTTTTTCTAACTTCCATTCTGAAAATCATTTCCATGCCTTTATGTCATATTATTTCCCTTGGTTCTCTAATGTTCAGTGGCAGTTCACAAACGGTATATTCTGACGCATCTCAGCCTTTGTTTTACAGATGCATGTCATCCTTTCTCATTTCATTCCTTTATTTCCTCCGTTTTTCCTGTAACTTACTCATCTGTTGCTTTTTCTCCTCGCCCTTCCATTAATTTGCCTCTTTCATCTCTCCCGCTCTTATTTTTATCTTATCCTGTAACTCTCTCCTCCCATTTGTTGTTTCTTCTCCCTAGAAATCTCTGCTGTGAAGTCACTTAGCATTTGGCAAAATGGCAGAACTTAAGAGAGCAGAGGTCTGAGAAGTCTAGGAATGCTCTCCTTGTTTTAGAACAGGATTTGTATTCAAGCTGGAATAGTTAACAAATACACAAGCTTTCACTTAAGAACTCATGTTTCTGCTTCAGTAGTGCAAAACGAGATGTATGTCACATACATCTGGGTGTACCCAAACTAAGGCTGTTCTGCAGTAATTATTCAGAAGTGGCCATGTTTGAAAACAATGTCTTTTTTGCTTGGAACTTCAACTGATAGGAATTTAACGTACTGTTATGTTTGTGTGGTGAGTGCAGCATGATGGTAGGTTTTACTTACTTATGTATTCACTTTTGAGCTTTACCTTAAAGAAATATCACTCGATGCTGTCTTACTGACTGTGATCTGAACAATACTGACATCAGAGATGAAGGAGAGGGCTGCTGCCTTCAGTCGCCTTCTTCCTGACGTGCAGACGGCAGTTTCTGTCCAAAGACATCAGTGGGCGGTGTGGTGTAACCTTACCTGAAGTGCATCAGTAGAAACGTACAGAATGTTTAACAGAAATATAGCATGACGTTGTTTTGCAGATGCTTATAAATAGAATATTAGATCAGCAGCTGTTTATAAAAAGGCCGTTATTTTATTCAGGGCATTCTCCTCATGATTGATCGTAGCAGAGAGAGATAGAAAGACAAGCCATTGCATTGTGCTTTCTTGCATGAGTTAGGGAGCCTAAACAATCTTTATTTATTTAGCTTTGTGAAAGCATTTGCTTGGTGGCAAATGTGTGACAGAAGTGAGGTTTTGGTTTGGAACTCTGCTTTAGGAGCAGCTGTGCAGCGCTGCACAATTGAACTTTATTCTTCCGATGTGTTTCCCCCCACTGGTTATTTGTCAGCTTGAAACTGGTGTGATAATGCGGCAGACAGTAGGCAAAACAACAGGGCCTTGCGTTACTTAAATAAAACAAAAGGTTGGTAATTGAAATGTCCCAGTTAAAGATAATTGTAAAGTAATTGAAATGCCCCTTTCCCTGCAGCCTTTTAGTTTAAGGAACATGTATAATACCCACTTATGTCTGTCAGCATTGAGTTACTTCATACTTTTCTGTATCATATCCAGAGATACTTGTGCAGAAATTAATGCAAGTGTAGTAACACTTCTTAATCTTAATTAGGTTTGGTCTATTATACTCCTGTTACAGTGAATTGATTTAGCGTCAAATATACTGGAGGGCTCAGCCTAAGACTGTTCTGCTCCCCAGTAACTGTGTTGGCTGCATGTCATTTGTAGGATGTATTGACTTTATTTCTTAAATCTGGTGTTTGAACAGTGTTCAAGCATTCCTCGTAACAGCAATTAGTGACATTTTTAGTATGGAAATTCCATTACTGCACAAGTATTGAGGCACCAGCACTTGGTGTACAGCTGTTGGCAAAAGTCAGGTAAGAGTATTTCTTTTTGGCTTGTTAGGTATGGATGCTCTTGGCTGTATTCTGGAATTCTCTTTCACAGTGTACTACAATAACAGCTACAATAAAGAATTTTTAATAGCCCGTCTGTTGTTTTTGTGATTTTTTTTTTTTCCATGACTACTGCTAGATTTTATATCAGAACCATTATTTGCCGACTGGAGACTTTCCTTTAGCCCTTGCATGGAGTTTTTCAGCCCTCTTTCATATTTTCTCCCTCGGTCACTACCATGGCAGGTCTGCTGTGGGTGTGTGCTGGTTTTGTACCCTGCCGTCAGGTTTAGTTTCAGGAGCACTCAGCAGGCGTCGCCAACAACTCACAACCTTTACCATGAAGCATTCATAGGAGTTGTTGTGTTTGACCATTGCTTCCCAGCATATTACTTTGGGTTTCCCATCTGGGTGCATTCACACATTTCATCAGCACAAATTTATATCTCTGGTCATAACTTCAAATGCAATCCACGTTCCCCACTGCATCTGTGACACTTGTTCTTATCAGTGTAAGCGTGACATGGCAGCTGAATGACAACTGAGTGTTTCCGTCAAAATAATTTTGATTCTGTTTGGTGTCCTCATCTTTGTCCTTGTATTTCAGACCGTTTACATTTCTCCTTTCTTCGTAACACTGCTGTGATGTTTTCTTTGCTTTCTCTTATGTGTGATGAGCCTTTCCTTTGCTGTCTGTAAAGTTCTGCTTATGTTCTTAGAACTCGTGTTAGCTTAAGAGTCATTAAAAAATAAGCACTGAGTTAGTAGTATATTAAATAAAGAGTTCATAGCATTTGCAGCAGCTTCTGTCGATGATACACAAGTAGGGATGGAATTCAACTCGACCTTTTATTTATTCAGGTCTTGAGGTAATAGGTGCTTAAGACCAGTAGTGGTTATTCTGTGTTCTACAATACGGCTCCAGAAAGTTTCTACTCTGCAAAGTACATTTACTAGGTAACCAATTACACTTGTTTGTTAATGTAGGTTGGAAAGTACATTTAAAAATTGGGAACTGTAGAACTGCATCAAAACTGCAGGAAATGAGGTTCCCAGACCCGAGCATGATAATTTCCTTCCTTTGGTTTGGTAGACAGTGACTGCTGCCTGCCAATAGGCCGCGTTTATGTTGGGAGTAAGTTCATTAGCAGAGTTTGAGAATTGTTATCGAGTTTGCGGGCGATCTGCATGTGAAGTACTGGATTTCTCAATTTCTTCTTTCAGATCCAGCAGCCACCAGTGCTAACAAACCCCTAGTGTCAGAGGGAGTTCATACCAATGCCTATCACATTAGGACAGAACCAGTACAAGGGAACCTCTACTCACCGGAACAGACATCTCTCCATGAAAGTGAGGGTCTGTTGTTTGCATTTTCAATATTACAATATATTTATTTCTGTACTAACTGCATTAAAATACAATACAGTTATGAATGTAAGCAAAGTTCTGAAGTATTTTATTTTCCCACTGCTGTGCAGTTCTTGTATTCTTATGCTGGCTTCATATCTCCAGGGTCTGTAGGCAACTCACGAAGTTCAACACAAATGAATTCTTATTCTGATAGTGGTTACCAGGAAGTAAGCAGCTTTCATAACAGCCAAAACTTGAACAAACCTGAAAACAGACAGCAGCATTCCCTTACTGGAACTGCCACTAACCACTTGGTGAGAAGCTCACGAGCTGAAGGGCAGACTCTAGTCCAGGTATGCTCAAAATAGTCCACTTTACATCTATCTGTACGCTGCCTCTAACACACTTTCAAAGACAATAAACGTATAGCTGGACTTACGCTTTCCGTAGGATGTAATTAACATCATTTTAAGTTTTGTTATTTTAACTAACACCTGCACTGTTTAGAGAGCGGAATGGCTTGCTGCTGAAGCTGAATAAAACTTGAGGTCTCCTGAATGCAGACTATGCTGCTAATACATAATACCAAGAAGGCATCTCCCAAAATTGTTTCACTTCTGATGTTTGAGAAAACCTCAAGATTTTGCCCACGTGTAAACGTGGTGCTTAAAGAAAGATGGTATTGGTGTTCCTGTACCTTCTACCTTTTCTAGCTTTTTTCCCTTTCTTTTTCATTAATCAGAATGTTTTTAGCTGGAAAAGCTTTATTAGCTCATACTAGAATTCTTTGCAATGCTGTTCCTCAGTTTCCAAAGGTAATTGTTTATTGAAATAGTAAGAAAGCGTGTTAACATAGAAAGCCAAGAACAAGGAATGGAGCACTTCTTATTGCTGAGCTGTTATTTCAAATGTCATGAAATTCTGGCTAGAAAATGGTGTTTTGTAGGGAATCTTGAAGGGATGATGTTTAGAGTAAAAGCTATTCTTCAGCTGTAAAATATGTTGTTAAATTCCTTATACTTCTTGTTGACTTCTGTCTTATGGGAGAAAATTATCTACTACATGGCCTAAATGATAATACTGATGAATGTTTTGATTTTGTTTTTAAACAGCCTTCAGCAAACATTGCTACCAGCCGAGCCATGAGGCGTGTCAGTTCAGTCCCGTCCAGAGCACAGTCCCCCTCTTATGTGGTCAGCACAGGCGTTTCCCCTTCCAGGGGGTCTCTGCGAACATCTCTGGGTAGTGGGTATGGTTCTCCGTCAGTTGCTGAGCAAAGATCCCTTGCTTCTCATGCGTATTCATCCACTACTCTGCCAGTACAGCGGGCAGCATCCCCGTATGCTGCACAGAGACCCGCTTCCCCTGTGACTGTGCGGAGGATTGGCTCGATCACATCCAGACAGACAGCAAATCCCAACGGTGGGACTTCTCAGTACCAAGCATCAGCCAGAGTTGGCTCTCCTCTTGCTCTCACTGATGTACAAACCAGAGTTGCTTCTCCACCCCAAACCCAGCTGGGATCTTCTTCCCCAAAGCGTTCTGGTATGACTGCAGTTCCACAGCATTTGGGAACAACACTGCAGAGGACAGTTCATGACATTGAACAGTACGGACAGCAGTATGACATATATGAGAGAATGGTTCCTCCACGTCCAGATAGCCTTACAGGTTAGTAAAAAAGGTAAAGACACAGTTTAAAACTTGTTACAAGCCTAAAACTACAGAAAACTAGTAATGCCATAGCAGTTCTAAGAATGAAATGTTGCAGAGGTAGGACATGACTGTGGTGCATTTTGTAAATGCTGATGTCAAGTACTGTGTATCAGTACAAGAAGCTCACGGCGAATACCATCTTTCTCTCTGATTTAGCAATCTAGCTGGCAATGCATTACATTAAGTTGCATGTTCTAAGATGTATGTGGTTGTGTGAAATTCCGAGTCTTTCAAACAGAAGCAGTGGAGTACTTCTGAAGATAAAATACCTTTACACATATGTGCAGGTTATACGCACAGTGAAGGATGTCATGCTGGGACTAATTTCATGGCTAGGTCTTTCTTAAAAGAGGTAACAGTACCATTGAATTTTAGTCTCTTTTTTTTCCAATAATTCTGTTATCTCAAAGTACTTCAATTTTAATATAGGGTAATATTATCTTCAAATGAAGTCGTGAACCATAAACTCTATTAATCAGAGAGGCAGTTCCTACTGAGATGCGGTTACTATGTGTTTTAAGTTCCTTTTGTTTGCTGCTTTTTTCCGAGCTTCACCTAAAGGAGCACAGACAGGTGATCTCGCAGTTAGGACTGTATGCTCTTTTGAGCAGTGACTGCAATATGTTTTCTTTTAAACTATTATACTTAAAACAATCCCAAAATAATCTTATTTCCCAGCAAACAGAATAAGGTGTCTTCTCTCTGACCTGCATTTGCAGGGCTTAATAATCCAGCAATTTGCTAAGGAAAAAAACTGAATTGGGCATGAAGGGCAACTCACTCAGTAGTTACAATGAACGCAGTCCAGTGGACCGCATAGTTTGACATAACAGTAAATCTGTACTTTTAAAATACTGTTAAGGTACTTTACAAATATCAGTGCTTGAGAATATTATCTTCTCTAAACAGGTGAACTATTATATCCTCTTAAAAAAGACCGAGAGTCTTACTGGGGTAAAGCAGTGATTCAGAAACAGATTTTAAGTTCAATGCATTTGTAGTGTTAGGGAAATAATTAGCAACTGCTGTAGTCATGCTAAGCAACTCATTTTGTAGCCATTTCTGCTATGAACTTCCCAGGAAACTTGCAGAGTTATTACTTTCCTGTGCTCAGTCCTTCACTGAGAAAAACCTTACCTTTCCTCCTATGAGCTAGTCCTCGTGTTTCTTTATGGGAACAGTGTAATACTGAAATCTGTATATGATCGTCCTTTCTGAGAGGAAATCTGGGTCTGGGGGCAAGGTTCGTACTGATGCAGCTGTTGGTTCTATCAGAGCTCTTCCTTGCTGCTTAAGCTGGATGACAGGTTGGATCTGGCAGTACCACAGCAATAGCAGGAATCAATCCCACTGCTGAGGAAATTATGTTAAACACAGCAGAGGTAAAATCAACAGCCTAAAAGGAGGGTGAAAAACAAGGATCTCCTGCAGCTTCAGCAGAACAGGATACAGAAACAGAATCATCTCGGTTGGGAAAGACCTTCAAGATCTGCAAGTTTAACCGTCAGCCTGACCTGCTGAGCCCTGACAGATTCACAGCGCTCAATTTGGGAACTGCGTGTGCTGACTGCTTTCACTCAGACTTTAACTGTAAATGCTACAGTAAAAAAAAGAGTTGGAAAACTGAAAGCTGTCAGTGTGTTATTGAGGGAACGCTGCTTTGTCTATGAATATTTTGGTATGCATCATTTAACAATGGAAAGAAGCTTAAGGCAGAAATGTTTTTTATGTAGCTATAACACAATTTTTTCTTGGCTAAAGTAAGAAAGATACAAGCATCTCTGCTTTATTTTTTAATCAGTACGGGCTATATACATATTTACCTCTTCTTGGTTTCAGGCCTGAGGAGTTCATATGCTAGTCAACACAGTCAACTAGGACAGGAATTACGATCAGCTGTATCTCCTGACTTGCACATCACCCCCATCTATGAAGGCAGAACTTACTACAGTCCCGTGTACCGTAGTCCAAATCATGGAACAATTGAGCTCCACCAGGGATCCCAGTCAGCACTATATCGAACAGGGTCAGGTAGGTAAAGGGCTTACAGAGCTCTTCCATCAGCTGTACCAAAGTTGTGCTTGATTTACATAGTGCAGCTTTTCTGGGACCTGTGGCATATAGGAGATAGGTAGCTTTGATTTAAGAGGAGAAATTATATGCCATATATCAGTGCGGGTAGAAACTAGGTTGGAAGTACTTAAATGACCAGCAGGAATTAAAAGTTTCTGTGATGTTTGTAGGAAGTACTTTGGGCTGTATGTCAGTGTCAGGTTAGGGTCAGAATATGTTCTTTGATGACGTGCACTCAGATACATCCAAGCAGAGTATTTCCTGACATAAATATTTTATTGCTTGCTCTTTCATTCTCTGTGCATCATTCATGTACCAATTGGGTGTGTTCTTTTTTCCTTTCTAAATTCATCAGGACAGTAAAATGACAGCTTGCACAACTAAATACCTACCATATCTTCCACAGTAAAAACAGTTTTTACCTAACTTCCTAGCTGAGGGTAATGTCAAAATGCTACATCTGAAGATAGTATAGTGAAAATGAAATATTTCTATAGTAATTGGTAGAACTGCTGCTGACAGATGGTGAAGTGCATAGGTATTATTAGTAGTATTAGAACTGATTCTCTGTGAAGAGAAATGGTTGATTAATTAATGTAGTGAAGAATTTCTAACAACTGTGGAAATAACAGTTATCCAACTAAACTCTCTAGAAATAGTTACAGTGAAGTGTCCAATTCATATGTCTTGTATTTGCACATTTGGAAACTGCTTCTTAGTGTATTTCATCACTGAAATACAAAGAGTACGGGATATTGAAGGAGGCAACTGCTTTTGCAGTTCTCTTCTCTTCCACAGTATACAGTAGATGCAGTTTGTCAAGATATGCCAGTGAGGAGATAGAACTAGAAATCTGCATTCTCTGTTTACTTGTCCATCTAATATCAGTTACTTAGGAAGAACAGAAGCTACCACAATGATTCTGCTAAGTCAGGAAGCTACGTGTTCCTGGTTTTGAAACCATTAGCTTAATGCTTTGAAATCATCCTCTTACCAGCTTTTATTCAGAGCAAATGTACATGTAATTGTGAAAAGTAAAATAGAATACAAACTATATAAATTTTTGTTTAATTCTTTTTCCTTTTTCTTTTTAGTACTGTTGGCAAATTGAAGTTACTGTTGGTAATTGAATTTTATTATACACCTTAAAACGTTTTGCATCCTATTTTCTCCTTAATGGCACAAGATGCGTATCTGTCTTTAAATGCTCAGGCAAGCTGGGGCATAAGCCTGATCCCACCAAGCCTATGTTTCTGCAGCCAGCCTCTCTGTCTTCTCTGGGATGCTGAGTAATTGTTCCCTTACAACTGGCGGCAGCTTTCAACATTGAGCACTATGCGCCTTTTTTAGACTGATTTTTTGCTTACACTTTTAACATTGTATTGTCTCTTCTCTTCAATAGACGATTGTTACCTGGTTTGTTTTAATACTAATTTTGTACTAGGAGTCGGAAATCTGCAAAGATCATCCAGTCAGCGTAGCACACTCACATACCAAAGAAATAATTATGCTCTGAACACAACTGCTACCTATGCGGAACCCTACAGGTCAATGCAGTATCGCCTGTCAGAGTCCGGCTATAACAGGCTGCAGCACGCAACGCCCGATGATGGGACAACGCGATCTCCATCCATAGATAGCATTCAGAAAGACCCCAGGCAAGTCCGTTTGTGCTTTCAGGAACCATACACACTTGTCATAAGATGATATTTACTGTCTTTATGAGAGAAGTCTTCCTGTCGTTACCGTGGGGGTGGTCAAACACTGAACAGGCTTCCCACTGAGACTGCCCACACTCCCCCCATGCTTGTCAATGCCCTTGGTAACGTGCTGTTAATTTTTGGTTAGCCAAAAGTGATCAGGCACTTGGGCTAGATGACCTCTGAAGGTCCCTTTCAGCTGAATTATTCTTTTCTATTGTTGTTAGGGAGAAATAAACCTCAAAGCAGTTGCTGAGCACATCAAACAGGATCAGTAACTGAACTTTCCTTTTCTGATGAGTGGATTCTGGGGAGACCCGAGTGGCCGGGCTGCCATTAGCCTTTGGTTAGCTATCAAATGCTCTTCTTAGAGCATCGCTTCCTTAGATTTTTGAGAGTAGGAAAACTTAAATACTGCTTCTGTTTGCTTTTTTTTTAAACATTCCTTTGCAAAAAGAAGAAAATGGCCCAACAAATGTTAATGGTTATTTTTCTGAATCTGGGAGTTGGCCATGGATATGCTGAATGACTTTTCCAGGATTAGACTACACAAAATTGCTGTGTTTAATGAAGTTTGGTTAAAATTATTTCAAGTTTACTATCCCTGATTAACTCACATTTTTCACATTTACTGCATCTGATGATGAAATCTTGAGACTGCACAGCTTTTGTCCAAGTGCTGAGGAAAAAATATTGCATAGAAGATACGCGCTTGAGCATCAGTGTTCCGTGTGTGTCCTGCATTATATAGTTAAGCTCGCAGAGACTTGTATAGGTTGCAGTGTTTGAGTTGGCATAATTTTAGTATGTATATCTGTGTTGTCAACAACCAAACTAACTCAAGAATGCAGAAAACCAAGTGTCCTTTTCCAGTAAGAAGACTAGAAGCTGAGGTGACATAGTTATTCTAATGTAACTGGTTTTCCTCCTACCCCCAGTACTCCAGAACAAAAACAAATTGTTGAAAATATTTAAGATACTCTACTAGTTCTACTTAGTAAACAAACATACGTTTGTAACTCATGCCTTTCCTTGAATGTGTTCTTCTAACGAAGGGAGTTTGCTTGGAGGGATCCAGAGCTGCCTGAAGTCATTCACATGCTTCAACACCAGTTCCCATCGGTTCAGGCGAACGCGGCCGCCTACCTTCAGCACTTGTGCTTCGGGGATAACAAAGTGAAAACAGAGGTACTGTAGCGAGTGCATTTCTGATCTGCTAAGAGAGCAACTGGAGCTCTGGTCTCTGTTTTCCTCTTTTTGTTGTAACACCATATTCTGGACCTCGTGTGTTTGTGTTTGTGCTAGGTGTGCATTAATATTGAGGTACACAGATGAGTGGAATTGCAGACAAATACACACATCTTTCCTGCATAACAGCTGGAAGTGATGTGAATACATCTAACGTTCAGGTAGTGTGAGCTAGCAGAAATGCAGAGTATGTTTCTTGACACGTGTTCATGGAACCTGTTGATGTCTGTAGACTGAGGAAAACAAGAAATTCTTGCAGGCTTTACATTGCTCTTGATCAAGATATTTTAAGGCATCAGACAGAATGAGTGGACTGTTGAGCAAAGGAAGGGAATCACACCCTAGAAACACCCAGAGGATGGTATTTCTGTCAGTTCAGGTGATGGAGGTATACAGCTCAGTGAAAATGCAGTTTATTGCTGAAGCTTCCATTTGCATTTGAAGAGCTGCTCTAAATAAATAGCTACGAGCTATTCATCTAAAGGAATTTGCTTTTTCATTCATGTGTGGGTTTTATTTGTTATTTTCATAATAAATATTGAATTACGTTAATGAAGCGTTGCTTCAGCTTCTACAAGAAGCTAACCTCGCACATCTCACTGTTGCTGGATGGTGGTGCTTTTGATCCCCTGGTAAAGATGGCAGTGATCAGAAGATGTGGGCAGGTTCATAGGCAGTCCTGCTGTTTTTGAAGAGGTGGGACTGCTCACTTAGGAGTTCTTGGGATATTATTTATCTGTGTACATTCTTCCGGAAGATCTTTGTTCACTTTTTATTTTCCTTATTACGGGATTATGTTGGGAAATTATAAAATGTCTGCTTCATTTTTTTCATTAAAGCGCACACTGAAAACAATAGGACGCATTTTAAGCACTATTTGAGTGTGATATCAACTTCTCTATGGGATATGAGGTAGCATCTCTGCTGTTTGCCCTGCTTAGCACTGGAACTGTTTGGTATGTGACATGCCTATATAGCAGTTCAAGTCTCAAGTACTGTAGGTGTATGGTACCATACAGAGAACGTTCCCTTCAAAGCAGAGGGCAGCAGCGATATTATTTACGATAGGGAAGAATCATAAGTAATTTATTGCCAAGGTCAGTAAAGCTTTCTTTGAAGACCACAACAGCTTTGCATTTTTGTTAATTATTTAGAGGTATTATTTTATTGTTGTGATTAAGCCCAGATAAGTTTTCCAGACTATAAAAAATATTAAAAGCATTTGCGAAACAAACGAAATGCTTGCACTGCTGAAGCACGAAGGTAAGCATGAGAAGCTGCTCATCAGGAAGAAACCAAACTTCACCATTTAAATTAACTACAAAAATGCTCAGAATTAATGAATTACACGCACATCTAATGAATATCTGCCTGAATTAGTTTTTTCCTAAATGTATTCAATAGCAGTTTGTTGGTTCAATGATGCACCGTTTTGTGAGCGGGGGTTGGTTGGTTGGTTTTGGTTTTGTTTGTTTGGGGTTTAACTTATGAATGGAATTGCTGTTGAGAGAAGCAACAGCTGCTTCATTTCAGGATACTTCATGACTCAGCACAAAAACCTTAGGAGTGATTTTCTAACTCCGGTTTTATCTTCAATTACATGCACAAAAACTGCATCTCCATCCAACTTTGAGTACACACTGGAAAAATGATACATCTGCTGCGTCATTCGGAACTTACATGGGTATTATGGATGTGTAGTATAAATGCATGTCAACACAACAGCACTTCAAACATTATAAGAGAGATTAAGCAGGTCCAGAGAAGGGCCGTGAAGATGATCAGAGGGCTGGGGCACCTCCCCTATAAGGACAGACTGAGAGAGCTGGGACTCTTCACCCAGGAGAAGAGAAGGATCCGAGGAGGCCTTACAGCAGCCTTCCAGTACCTGAAGGGGACCTACAGGAAAACTGAGGAGGGAATTCTTATAAGGGCAGGTAGCAACAAGTCAAGGGGAAATGGTTTTGAAGTGGAAGAGGGTAGATATAGACTAGATATCAGGAAGAAATTCTTTACTGTGAGAGTGGTGAGACACTGGCATAGATTGCCCAGCGAGGTTGTGGATGCCCCCTCCCTGGAAGCACTCAAGGCCAGGCTGGATGGGGCCGTGAGTAACCTGGGCTAGAGGGAGGTGTCCCTGCCTACAGCAGGGAGTTGGAATGATCTTAAAGGTCCCTTCTGACCCAAACCATTCTATAACTCTAAGCGGAAATGATAGTTATTTCTTGTTTCTGTTCTTTAGCAACATAAAAATTATTGGCATTAAAAGGGAATAGCACCTTAAAAGCACTTGTATCTTACGGCCCCCTGCATTTAGTTTGTACCAAATAAGTAAACTATAGGACACTGTTTGTTGGACTTCAGACTTGGTAGCTACAGACATGGCCAGAGGAATAACGTGGGGCTTGAAGGCTACTGGCTGTCCTCAGCTAAGGGTTCCTTTTGGAACAGCAGCGGCTTCGTGTGGCTGACCAACGCCAAGCTTTGTGTGTCTGGGTGTTGTAACATACGTGATAGATACTTGGTGTGCAAATGTTTCCTTTCGAAAAGAAACTTTCTGAACAGAGATCCAGAAGAATGTACAAGTCCCAGTCTTCTTTCAGTCCACTTCAGGTGTGATTTGACAGGCAAAAGCAGCGTGTGTGACCTTCACGTTGGGTTTTGGTTTTGTTCTCAAAGCCTCTTCGATCTGTCTGCTTTTAGGGGCAGATGAAGTTATCCATCATTATGATACCCAGTGCCAGTTTCCAAGAAGGTGATAGAGAGGGTGCTGTTTTTCAAAGCATCAGCTTTAACAGATTTGGCTAAATCTCAGTTCTGTTTCCATTGTGTTATTTTATTCACCTTGTGTTATGGCCAATGAAAGTGAACGTTTAGAGTCAAAAACTCATGGAAGCTGTCCGTATCAGAGTATTTCAAATGGCCTTGTGGCTTGCCAAGATAATTGGTATATCACTTAGAGGAAAAAGGGCCTCTTTAAACGTGCTCCTCTGCAGGAGAGAATGCAGTGCTCCTGTGAAGTAGAGAACCCTCAGGACTGCTGTTTCACTTGGAGCAAAGTGCTTGGCCCAGCACCACTCCTGGGTAAGAAAAGTATTTGGGTGTATACATATTCTGCCTGGGATCTCCTTCTGGGGCAGCAGCAGTTCAGCTGCTGTAGGTGTGGGGGTTTTCATATGCCAACTTCATTTGGCATATTCTGTGGATACTACAGCATAAATGTACTGTGCAGTGCTAAAATAATGCCCGGTGATTAAAGACTTATCTAATGCTGCAAATAGCTCATATTAAAAAAAGAATAGCCTTTTGATGTGGAATTGTAACTAACGGTAATGCTAATCTTAAAAGCAGTGCTACTTAGTCACCTCTTTAAGTGGTGTTTAATTTACTGAGTTCACAGGATTCTCAAATCCTTTCACATTTTGTCACTTCCGTGACTTCTGAACAAAGAAAAGCACTGAGTAGAGATGAGATCTCAAAAAGCCACGTTAGAATACACACACAAAAAAGAGTAGGTACAACTAACCCATTTAAAGAAGAGTTTTCCTACTGTACAGCAGAGTCCTTTTAAGACCTGCAGGTATGGACTGTATATGCTGATTTCAAACCGATTTTTTTTCCCTTCGTGACATTTAAATCTTTGCAAATCTTCATTTCTGATATTCCCTAAAAACATATCCTGAGGTATAGGAAATCACTGTAGAAACTGAATTAGTGGGAGATAAATGTGGACAGCAGCTATCACAGCAAACTGAGAAACTCCGTCAGCTTCTGCCAGGATGAGAGCGGTTAACAGGATTTCCATCGCAGCGCTACCATCAAGTGATTAACATTTAGGAATAATGCTCTTTTCTTCAAGTAGAATATCCTGTCTCTAAAAATCAAAGCCTTTTAAAACTGTACAGTGAAATGCATGAAAGCTCCAGGCGCCAATATTGCTGCCCCGTTTCCCAGGTGTGCCGGCTGGGAGGGATCAAGCACCTGGTGGATCTCCTGGATCACAGAGTCCTGGAGGTTCAGAAGAATGCGTGTGGTGCGCTGAGAAACCTCGTGTACGGGAAGTCTACCGATGAAAACAAAATAGCAATGAAGAACGTTGGTGGGATCCCTGCGCTTCTACGATTGTTAAGAAAATCTGTTGACGCAGAAGTAAAAGAGCTCGTAACAGGTACGTTTTGGACAGGGACCGGTGCAGAACTGTAATACAGAGAAGACCTTGAAGTAAGTGCTAAGTGCCTGGAGTTGAGTCTATTGGCTGGGTTTGTATTTGTGCAGGAGTGTTCTGTCAGTACTAAACCACATATCTTGGTTACTGACAGTTAAAAATATTGCACAGAAGTACAGATTCGGTGGCAGAAGTGAATCCTGAGGTCACTGCCCCGAAGTTTCAAAGTAAATTTTGCCCCAGTGCGATGGCCCTGGAGTCGCAGCCAGGCCTCGCGTCAGTATTTCTTTTATTCCTAACCCAGGTTTTATTACAGGCGCCTTATTTATTTATTTATTTATCAGCTGCTGTGAACAGTTTTAAATAAGATCCTGCAGGATTCAAAAGGTGGACCCAAACTGTGCATGTGTGTTTTGCAGCTCAGGCAAACAGTTGGAAATACACACGTTCCAGGAGGCTCTCAGTGCCCAGGCTGTTAGCACAGTGGTGGCAAGTACCTGTGTACGTACCCTCAGCTCTGGATTGCAAGGCAGCACATTTAGCTTATAACCCAGGAGCGTGGCACTTGTTGCAGGCAGAAAGAGCAGAAAGAATAAATGATCTGCAGTTCAAATTGGTGAAGGAACTCCGTTTCATTCAGAACAAACTGAACGATACTGGAGTATTGCATGCCTGTCAAGCAGCAGAATGAGCTGTACCTTAGGAAAGAAAGGAAGGAACATTTCCTGTCAGTCTGTGTATGTTTCGGTTGGGTTTCTTTCCTTAAGTACAAGAGGAGAATATTTGCTCATGAATGTGCTCGCTCTCCATGTCAGTGTGGTGGGAGGCGCAGCTGCTGCTCTGCTGGGGCTCTCACCTTCCTGCTCCTTCATGGCAGAGCTCGCACACTGGACAGCCGGCCGGGATGGGGGATGCCGAGTACATTAACTTGAATAGGAGAAAATGTTATGTCAGGGTGAAGTGAATCCTTTCGTGGCAGCTTTGCTGTCTGTTCATGGACTGGTGCTGTTGGAGTAATATTAAACTGCTCTGCACACTGAATGCATGGGTAAATTATCTTCCTCTTGTTAAAAGCAAAGTCTCTGAAGTAGCCAGTGTTGCTGCATATCTGTTACCAAGTCCGCTCTAACGCCCACAATGGAAATCTTTTCTTCAGGGGTTCTCTGGAACTTGTCTTCATGTGATGCAGTGAAGATGACAATCATTAGAGATGCTTTGTCGACACTGACGAACACTGTGATAGTGCCACATTCCGGGTGGAACAGTGCCTCCTTTGATGATGATCATAAAATGAAGTTTCAGACTTCGCTGGTTCTGCGCAACACTACGGGATGTCTGAGGTAACGTCCTGCTCTGCAGCACCCCATGGCACAGAACCTCCGTGCTTCCCAGCAGCGCCTTATACTGAATCTTTAAGACAAAACAGCTGTTGCGTTCCATTCAATTCTGTCGTTCAGGCACCTTTCATATTTGGGTTTTTTTTCCTGTATCAAGGGAATATGAAAGCTACAAAGTCACCAAGAGGTGTTCGTTATAATGGCTGGTAGTCAAATTTTGCCTGGTTTTTGTCTGAAGTGCAACTGATCGTTGTACTTTTCTCATCTTCAGCACCGCAGGTTTTGCACTGTGCGTATGGCTCATGAGTTTCATGTGTGTTTAGTGGTTATTTTTGTATATATAGAAGTGTTTGTAAACATACACCTACAAGTAAAGAAATGTTTGACTATTCCCTTTGTGGATTTCTCAAACAGCAGAAAAGTATTCTTCAGAATAATAACATATGAAACTAAAACATCTGAAAGGAGAAATCAAAGGCCCAGGGCAGTATATGAGCTATTTCCACTCATTTGTTCGTTTATCACTTCAATTTATTACATTTCAAACTCTTCCATTAAGCAGTGCAGTAAGGCTGCTGTTTTTCAATAGAAACACCGAAACTGCTTTTATTTTCTTGTAACCCTTCTATGCTCCGGAATATTTTCGTATGCTACTATTTCTTATTTATTGGGTTATTTTTCAAGACAACTTTCACGTGTTGTTGAACATCCCGTGCTAGAATTGCACCTAGAGAACGCACACGGACGTGGACAGGCATGCAGACTTGTTAGCAGCAGTGCTGGTTTCAGTCACCACGTAGATTTCAGGACTTGCAGGGTGCTTGCCTCCGAGGCAACTAATTGTCTACATACCCTTCGCTGCGTACTCTAAAGCACAGTGCAGCCTGTTCCTTTCCCCACACCCCGGTTTATACTCCTGTCTATGTATGCATATTACAAATGTTAGTGGCACTGCACCATAGAATGCAGCACTGAGTGGATCCAGTCTTACAGAGAGGCAGCAAAGAGTATTTTTAACACAGACAAGCCCAACCACCTATTCTGCAGCATACGTACTGTACTTCTGTGTTAGTGTGACAGAGACAGCTTGTAATGGAAAAAGTCTGTGAGAAGGGCATTCTACTTACGGCTTGTTTTGTCCTTGAGTCAATTCTACCTTGAAATTATCGTTTGAATCTTATTCATCTCTTATGAAAGCTGGGAGGGGGGTTGCTGCACCAAATGGTACGTTTGCTTTTAGCTTCTCTAAGTCAGTTATTATATTTATTATTACTGTTCTATTGGGGTTTTGTTTGTTAAAAAAATAATGACAAAGTCGTCTGCAAACTGTCGATAAATGATGCACGTCTGTCTGTCAGTGAGCGCACTGCATTCGTTTGTCACTTTGACTCTCCAGGAATCTAAGTTCTGCGGGGGAAGAAGCCCGGAAGCAGATGAGGTCCTGCGAAGGGCTGGTTGATTCGCTGCTCTATGTGATCCACACGTGTGTGAACACGTCAGATTATGACAGCAAGGTGTGTGCTCATTTCATCCGAGGGATTTCTAATGCTAACCTGTGTGTCTGATCTGATCTCTTGGGGTCTGTGTAATGTAGTTTCTCACTGTGATGTTTTTAACTCAGCCGATTGTCTCTCAGCCCCGGGTTACTGATGCACAATCAAATTCTGTTGTGTAATACAGTTATAATTTGTTCTGGACTATTCAATTCTGGCAAGTATTCATTCATTTAATAATAAGCCCTTGTGCTTTCCGTTTGCAGGTTACTAAAAGTCAGTCTAGTAGGGAAGGCTGTTGTAAATATTTTCATGTTTGGTGATATCAGGAGAGAGATGGCAGTTTTCCCAAAGAAACAAGTAGTAATGCCCAAGAATTAGAATTTGATGCTTGTGCTTTAGGATACCTGTTCATCTATGCTTAATTTGTTTGGTGTATTTCATCACTACACGGGAAAGGAACAAAGTTACATGACATCTTCACAATTTGGTTTCAGACTGTGGAAAACTGTGTGTGTACCCTGAGAAACCTTTCTTACCGCTTGGAGCTGGAGGTGCCTCAGGCGCGTCTGCTGGGCATCAATGAGCTGGACGACTTGCTAGGAAAGGAGTCACCCAGCAAAGACTCCGAGCCAAGTTGCTGGGGGAAGAAAAAGAAGAAGAAAAAAAAAACTTCACAGGAGGACCAGGTTTGTCCTTTTCTTTGATTGCAGTTGTATAAAACGTTCAGCTAACATTGAACATAACTTGAAGAATAATACCATATTGTTGAATGAAAATACAGAGGTTTATTGTATTTACAAATACATTTTCATTTCTCAGTGGGATGGAGTTGGCCCTATACCAGGATTTTCCAAGTCTCCTAAAGGGGTAGAAATGCTGTGGCACCCATCGGTGGTAAAGCCGTACCTAACGCTTCTAGCAGAGAGCTCCAATCCTGCCACTCTCGAGGGCTCTGCGGGATCTCTCCAGAATCTTTCTGCGGGCAACTGGAAGGTACCTGAGTTCCTGCTCCTCCTCCTGTAGTTATATTAAGCTGTTCTCTTTCATTAAGGTACTGGAATGGCTTTAGGAAGGAACGTGTATTTTTCTGGTATATGCATAGCAATGTTTCTCTCTAGAGTGTGTCATTAGAGCTTATGTGCTATGAGAATGTTATTTCTGCAGTGAAAGGCAATGTCAAAGGTGGTAGGCAGGAAGAGCGATCTGGAAACTATATAGTCAAAAAAGTACATGTAATAGGCAGTAACAACACTTCATAACATCAGGACTATGGTATGTAGTATATTAGTTGGTTACAAGCATTAAAAAGTTGTATTTGCCTTATTATTTCCATATATTGCAGCTTATGGCTCTTGCACACAATGTGTTATAACAGCATTAGGTGAGAATACTTCATTAATGTTATGTATTTGTCACAGAGAGATGGAGAAAATGTTTATTGCTTTCTTTGCTGTAGAAAACCAGATAAGGCCACTTCGTTTTTATGCCTGTTTGAAAGTTGGCCCTTTTTAAGAAAAGTACTGCTCCTCCTTCAGTAATTTGTCATCTATTGGAATGTTAGGTCACTGCTTTAAAACACTGCGCCGTAGCAGGAATGAGCACAAAAGAGCAGTCAGCCCTTTTTGATAATGATAACATTGCACTTTTGCATTAGAAAATGTTCCCTAAAGTACTTAAGAATTATCATCTAATAAGAGAATTTCAATCAGAATGTCCTGCTGGATCTGCAAGTAACTCAGAGTTCCATTACAGTTTGCAGCATACATTCGAGCTGCCGTAAGGAAAGAAAAAGGATTGCCAATCCTTGTGGAGCTCCTGAGGATGGATAACGATAGAGTCGTCTCATCTGTGGCAACCGCCCTAAGGAACATGGCGTTAGATGTTCGGAATAAGGAGCTTATTGGTGAGTCCAGAACTGTGCGGAATAAAGCATGGTCACCACTAAGTCTGACCTAATATTGGAAGAGTACAAGGATGAGATTCTACCAGTAGAAATAGCATACTTGATTTTACTGCATCGTGTCACTTGTGCCCCAGAAATTAATCTTTTTGACAGCAGCAGCTTTGCAGAGTAATACCGTTATTTTGGTTTGCCTTTAGCCATCTTGCATGCCAGTCTCTTCACAATGGGCTGAAGCGACCTCATATGAACTGGACAGGAAACTGTTAGTACAAAATAGGATGGAAAATACAACTCTCCTTCCTTGGAGCTAATAAATGGTAACCTTCTCAGAGGGCTTCAAGGTCCCTTATGTATCCTAAAGGAACAGGACAATCCTGTTGCCCGTGCATCAGTAAATGCTTTAATAGCGCTGGATAGGGAGGGAGAGGGGGAAAATCCTCTCCTAGTGAAACATTTCCACCAAAACCCAGATGTGCAGCAGTATACGAATGCCTTTGCTGAATTAAGTAATCAGTAAGGATGCTTGCTAGAAAAACTTACTGGATTCCTTCTGTCAGTTGTAATATTTAACACTTTAAGCACTCATCTATGCCTTTCTCATTTACCCTTTGAAAACAAAAGTAAAAACTTCTCCTGCCTTGGTCAGGAATCTGTCTGCTCTGGCAAGTGTTGAGCATGCCTTGCTCCCAGCTTCGACTGTTGTGGCCCGAAGGAACCTACTTACTCACGTCAGCATGTCAAGATGTTTGATTTTTGTAACAGAGGAATTTTCTATACTGTAGGCTAATGGGGTAATCAGGCAATAGTTATTTATACAGATAAGAGATAGTTGCTCTCAAAAAAATAAATGCACCTGAAAAGAGTTTTATTATATATTTCTGGAACTTTACCATCTGGGATGTTCAGAACATGTTTTCTTGCAGAGTGGGTATTATATCCATAAAAAATGAGGAGAAAAATACATATTTGTGTTCTGTAGCCATATACAGGCAATACTCTGGTGATAATCTATTTTCAGAGCTTTTCCTTCCCCTCGTGGCAGAACTTGTCAGTTCAGGAATGTCCCTCTGCCCGTGCTCTCTCCATCAAAGCCTTGGATTCTCAAAGAGTTATTGGGCTTCTCAGAGTTATTGGCTTTCCAGGCATAAAATATTCTGAGACTTGAAGTGAGTCAGAAACTAGCCCATGTTGGTACCCTGTTTTATACAACTTTATCACCACTGCTAGGTGCAGAGCTCTGTGGTTTCAATGATGTAAACTCAATGATGTAAACACAATGCTGTGTGTTGCTGAGCTTGCCAAAACATTGGCAGTGACAGAGTCGTGCTGTGTACAGCATCGTTGGTGGTAACTTTCCACTATGTTTGAAAGGGAATTGCTTTTGTGTGCGGAATTTATTTTTGGATAGAATTTTTCCCCAGACACATTATGCAAATAGATAACTAAGGGCTTTGAGAAAGGCTTCCTCATCAGGCACCGTGAGGTACAAATACAAGGCTTCAGTAACATCAATTAACAGTCGTTAATTATCAACATGACCTAAACAGGAGAAAAAATAGAAAAATTACTTTAGCTTTAGTTGATTTCCTTTGTTTGCAGTGTGATTGTTCCTGTCAGTCAGTAACTGAAACTGAAGGAGCTGAGATCCGATCTCTTGTGGGTGACAGATAAGGTGAACAGAAGGAAAAACGCCCACATGAGTGTAAGGATTTCTTTAGCCCTCCTATAAACGAAGCGTAGGAACGCGCACAGCTCCTCAAACCGCATGAAATAATGCAGTGTTTTCCCTTGAACAATTCTGCTTTCTCCCAGTAATGTTTCCAAATGCTCCGGTTCTCATACCGCAATGCAGGTTACTTCTCATGGGTTTTACGCCAGAAGGAGAGAAGGGGGAAAATAAAAATAAAGTAAAATAAAATCTCTGCTCTCACTTGAGTGTGTGAGGTGTGAAGTCTTGCAATTTTTCCATGGTTTGGATCGTGTGTTCCATCTGAGTGCTTTCAGATGCAATTTATTAAGGAGTCTTAGAATTCCGAATCTTACGTACCAAAACGTACGTTCTGACCTGGTTCTGCTGATGGGCTCTTACAGGTAAATACGCTATGCGAGATCTGGTGAATCGACTGCCAGGAGGCAACGGCCCAAGCATACTGTCTGATGAGACCGTAGCAGCGATCTGCTGTGCACTGCATGAGGTCACGAGCAAAAACATGGAGAATGCCAAAGCCCTCGCTGACACTGGGGGAATAGAAAAGCTGGTGAACATAACAAAAGGAAGAGGTGACAGGCAAGTAGGCAACAGATTTCACACATCATCTGTTTATTTCATTTCACATGTATAAGAATGCAGGTAATGGGGGAGGGGGAGTTTAAAAATAAAAAGAAAAAATCTGGTTTTTGGTCATCCTGATGTGAGTAGCTACCAAGTCTGAGTCACTCTGGGGCAGAAGAGGCAGTTGGTCTGGTACCTGCCATTCTCATACAGTGTATTCTTTACAGCTTTTGGAGACTATTACAGGTGCAGACAATAAGCACATTAATGGGGTCCGTTCAGGGAAAATGGTACTTCAAAACTTTTAAACACCTACAACATTAATAGAATGTTTCGGGCTTTTTGAAATCAGAATACCTTAACACCTTTGTTAGGTTGTATCACAATAGCTGTTAATTGTATCCAGCATGGCCAGTTGTTAGGCTGTGAGGAAAACCTGCCCTACCAAGCAGTAACCTAGCCAGTGGCATTGTCTGGAATAGGATTGCGAGTGTTGGTTGATGGGTTCTGGCTGCCTGCAGACTGATGTGGGTCTGTCTGTGCCATGCAACCTGGTGTGCTACAGGCTTTGTTGGCTGAGCTCAGCGCGGGGCTTTCTCGGGCACCGTGGGCAGTAGCACTGCAGCCTTTCAGAAGTGGGTGGGCAGCTGAGCAGCTCGTCGTGGGAACACCACGGTGTCCGAGTCATGCAGCGCCTGCACCAAGTCAGCCTCAGGGACCCCATCTAACTCCGATCAGGATCTCTGCTCTGAGCTCCTCAGCATATCTGATGGAGCTCATGCTGCCAGGACTCTTGTCTGAAGTAGGATATCCCGGATCTCTCTTCTGTGGCCAGCAGAAAGCTGACTAGGCAGTCAGCCCCGTGTTCTGTTCCCACTATTTGATCACGCATTAGTGGGGAGGAAGGGATCTGCAGCTGTGCAGAAGTTGGTCAGTGTGAATTAAATGCACAGCATTCTTACCAACATCTGTCTGAAAAGAAACTGCAGTGTATTTTGAGTATCCGTGATTTGTGATACGTGGTGTGTTCAAGGCAATTCACTTCCATATATAGTCTCTGTTTTTATGACATGTTCTAAGCAGTGTTTCTTACCACGGTTTTTTATTTTTGTATATGATGACCCGAAGAGAGAATTTCCAGGCTGAAGTGGGATATAATGGTTATGTCAGAGTGTACACAGCCTTTGTTGAGCCTTCTGACACTGCTGTAATGCAGGCATCGTTACTAAGACCTGGCTTTCTTCACAGCTGCAAGATTTAGGCTGTTCCAACACTCAGGAACATCATTCTGTTTAAGTGCAGTTAATGCTTTCTACTAACGCAATATTCTTTATTTCCGTAGATCTTCACTGAAAGTTGTCAAGGCAGCTGCTCAGGTACTGAACACCTTATGGCAGTATCGAGACCTCCGCAGCATTTATAAGAAGGTAGATTGCAAAAATAGCTTACACTGGAAAACTGTTGTATAAAAACAAGAATCTTAAGTTAATGTAAAGCAATAATTTACATTCTTCGCTTTTTACCACTCCCCAGGATGGATGGAATCAGAGTCACTTCATTACACCAGTATCGACACTGGAACGAGAGAGATTCAAATCCCATCCTTCGTTATCAACAGCAAATCAGCAGATGTCACCGGTCATACAGTCAGGTCAGTGGAGACACATAAAGAGATCTATTGAAGGGCTGCCTTGATCTCATTCTTTGAACTCAAATGGCCTTTCGGTTGACTTGTCCTTCTGTCTAAAGCATGGGAGCCCTGCTATTTAAATGTGCAAACAACAGTGCACAGGTGCTTCATGAGTGCTGTGTGTTACCCCATCTGATACTGCTGCAGGTTTCAGATCCCACAGGGTGTGGGCGTCTCCACTTCTGCATTCCAATAAAGTGCACTTTGAAGTAAATGTCCCCTTTTACTCCTTAATGACAAAAGCTCGAACAGTCTCAGAATGTGTGAATTGTGCTCGTTTTGGATGAATCTCAGTCAGATGGTGTGCTTCCAGAACACCAATATACTCCAGCTGATAACGGGCATCAGCCTGTGGGACCACATTAGATTTAGTCCTAAGTGAAATCCACAGAGCACACTGTGTGCACATCTGGACTTTGTCACTGTATCCCTGTATAGAATCACAGCTTTTCAGCTGCATGGCATTGTAGGTCAGGTCTCGTACTGAAAAGCACGCAGAGCAAGCGCACTTGTGAGGGACCTGTTTTTGTTCCATTAGAAGGAGCAAAACAAATGCAAAATATCTTACTCTTCTGACTCCTCATTGTTGCAGTCATATCCAAAATGAAATGGTGAGGTCTCTGACTTCCTGTGAATCACTATGGAGTGGTGACTGGTTGTAAAAGTATAAATGCTCATCTCATGGTGCGCTGCTGATAGCTCGCATCATTGCAGTCCTTCACACAGGAAAGGCTGTATGTTAATTTTGGCCATTACCCGTGAGTTTGCTCATCTCATTTGTTAATCCTTGGAGAAGGAAGGGATGAGGAGAAAAGAGAGAAGGTCCGGTTTGAGAAGGGCTGTTATTGCGCAGACTGATAACCTTTCTTTTTTCATCAGTTGGCAGCACATCTTCATCACCGGCTTTATTAGGAATTAGAGAACCCCGCTCTGAATATGAGAGAACGCAACCTTCTATGCAGTATTATAATAACCACGGCGATATCATTACACATAAAGACATATACACTGGTAAGGTTCTGGTTAGGTCACCTCTTAGCTGGAATAAGTAAATATTCCTCCTATGTGGAGTTGGTGCAATCATAATACAGACAGTCCCATTAGCAGAAATGTTGCTTTTAATGTTGTTTTCATTTTTATTCATTGCATGAGGAACAGAAGAGGTTTTTCATATCTATCTGCTATTTTCTTTGCAATTACAGACATCAGAATAATGTATAGTCTTTGAGGTCTGTTTATATGCTGGGAGATGAGGTGTTTGGAAAACTTATTTTAGTTTAGAAACCTGTTATGGAAAATGATTTTATTATACACATTATATGCTATAATCACGCGTTATTTTTATATGCATATATATTGTTAGTTTATAATAAAGTTGTATCAGTATTTCATACTTTCCCTGATTTTGTTTTTCCTTCTCCAAGTCACAAAATAAGAGGTGTCAGTAAATAGGGAGAAATAAATTCCTCGATTTAAAGGTTATCAGCAGCACACACACATGGGGAAAAGAAGGAAAGCATTTGGGTTTCAGTTTAACTACTGCCGAGAGATAAAAGTCACTTGTATTTTATTATTATACTATTAGCAAACTATGAGCTCTGCAGAGTTAATTGTTGGAGTGCTAAGTCATTTTTTCTAGGTAAAATAAAAGCACAAAGACAAAAAAATAAAGACTGAAGTTGATGCCAAAACCTATTTTCCCACAGGTTCCAGCAAAACCTCACCAATTTACATCAGTTCCTATTCCTCACCAGCAAGAGAACAAAACAGAAGGCTACAGGTGACTGACATTTTGTTTTGGAATGATACTGAAATAACACGACTCAGCATATGATGTTTTAATGGAACTTGAAGGAGTTTGAGTGACTTTGTAACGTCAGAGTGTTTTTTGCGGACAGTATCTACACCATTGTTAATCGGTTACTGAGCATTACTGTCCTCAGAAGTACATAAGCTGCTGTCAGTTTACCGCTGTTTTCTTTCTTTAGTCCCACGTCTTAGTATGTTCTTAGCACGGTCGGATCTCGGACCACTTTCCTGACTTGACAGGTATTTCTGGTAGGTATGGTCAGGCTCTGTATTTCCTATGCGTGCCCTAAACACGTGGCTGTGGAGTTCCTGGCTTCCCAGTGGATGCAGGAGGTGATGTGCAGGCAGGCTGAGAGGCTTCTCCTGCATTAGTTTTACCTGGAGCCTTAGGGGCGCTGCATGCAGTTTTCATCACTGGAAGAGCTACACTTAACTGTTTAGGGAAAGTTTGTGTATAATGCGTACAAGTTTTAGAAACAAGTATTTTCTCTGTTTAATTCAATTGTAAAAGTGTATTTTTTCTTTCACGTTGTCAACAGCATCAGCAGCTGTACTACAGTCAAGAAGATACCAACAGAAAGAACTACGACGCGTACAGGTTATACCTGCAGTCCCCACACAGCTATGAAGACCCATACTTTGACGATCGAGTTCACTTTCCTGCTACTTCAGACTACACAACACAATATGGACTGAAATCAACCACAAATTATGTAGACTTTTATTCCACCAGACGGTCATCCTATAGAGCAGAACAGTACCCGGGTTCACCTGACTCCTGGGTGTAGCATCAAAGGAAAGAAAAACAAAACAGTACCTTTCCCATCGTGCTTGAGAAGAAATGGAATGGCCTCATTTGATGTCTTGGTCACGAAATCTGAAGGTGAAATAAAGGAGGACACAAGGAAGTCTTTTGGTTTGGGTTTTGGAGGGCATTTGGCTTTGGTTTGGGGTTTTTTGTTTTAGTATTTTGCCGGGGGGTTCTTTGAGTGAGGAACTGTCAGAGAGAAAAACCGGAAGGGATGTTCCTTTGCTCTGTTTAGATGTTAGGTATTATCATTGTAGCTTCTGTAGTCTGGTGAGGGTGTGGGCGATGTGATGAAAGGTTTGAGAATTGAGTAAAATGAATTTGGAAAGCGTGTAGGTCAGAGCAAATTAAACCTGTTTTTTATGTGAATAAAAGTCTTGTTCTGATAGTTTGTACAGAAACAAATAAAATGGATGCCCTTGTTTTATTGATATTACTAAATGTCAGGATTGTATGCTATTATGTCGTGTAAATTTCTTTCATTGGTGTAAATATGGAAATGCCACATTGGTTTAAAGTGCCATCCATTTGTAACGCAGTGTGTCATTTTGAAGGAGATTTGAAATGTCGTACACAAAAAAAAAATCCAAGAAAATGTTATAAATTAAGAAAAAAAACCAATTAATAGCATAATTTTGAAGCACAAAGTCCAGTTCGGCATAGCTGCTCCTCTCCCATTCCCATTCTCTGCATATTTCATACAAAAACAAACAGAAAACTTCACTGCCATTTTCTATGCACATGGAGGAACAATAAATATGGAAGTCTCATCCATGGAAAGCTGGTCCCTGTTCTTTTTTAAATCATTTTCTGCGTGTGGTACTCCAAAAACAAATAGCGTGAACGCAATGTGCAGCTGCATTTATTTTCAACCAGGTTAAATATATCAGGATCGCTTTGGCCATTTTCGCAGCACTTCACAGTGCACGTGTTCCAAAGGTGTCGGGCTGCCGTACCAACGCGTGAAGTTATGTCCTGCTCACCCTTTATTCCCCAATTACTTTAGATACAGGCAATTGGGGTGCGTCAGAACCTCATCCTGCGTTCTTCCCAGCACTCCTCTACTGCTCCCTTTGTTCCCCCAATACAGTTTCTATCTTCTTGCTTTCACAGAGTACAGCCTCCAGTTTGTCTGCATTTCCCTTAGATTTATTTACAATCCAAATCACTGATGATATTGGTAACCGTGTTCTTTCCTTGTGCTGGAGAGTCTGTTAACTTTGTATTGCTCATAGTTTTTGTTCCCCGTTATAGCAAATTTCTTCAGTTTTCAGTGTCTGCAAATGTCCTTAGGTTGTGTCGGTGCAATGAGGACACGTAAAGGTAAGTAGAACTGCTCCAAGGTCAGTTAAGGCAAATTCACTTTTCCAAGTGAAGGCTGGGGGCTACTTCTGCCCGCTAGCAGTACTAGGGGAGAGAAACGAAGGGCTGAACAGAAGAAGTCATGAGCTGGGCCTTACCTCTGTTCCACAGCCAAGCAGCTCCCCACTGATTGCAGCGTGACGTGTTACCGAGGGACAGCATTGTGCAGGCGGTGCCTTTTCTTTCCTGGACTTCAGTTTTCTCCTTTTAAGGTAGGAAGTAGTTTCCATTTAATTCACTTTGAGTTTGTTTCTGTAAGAACAGTTTGCGCACTGATGTGGCACCGTAGTTCTAACCGCCTTCCAAGTGGTGTGCAGGCTTTGTTACAAAGACGAATGCGGATCAGTGTTGGTCATCTGGTACACCTGTAACTCACTGAGCCAGATGTATTTATTTGGTGCGGCATTGTCCCAGCGCGCTTTAAATTAGCGCTGGATGATACAGAATAATACATTGGCTGCAAAAGTTAATTTCTAATGGACACTCTTTTGGAAAGCGTACAGTGCCTCATTTTACCGATCCATCCGCTGCAGGGATGCGCTTTACAGCTCTCCATTGGCAGCAGTTTTGTCTGCTTGCTTATTCGGTTACTCCCTGACTGAAGCATCCTGGTTTTTTCACTTGGTGAAAATACGGATGGGAGCTTTGCAAAACACAACAGGAAGAATCACGGGAAAGCTGTGCTTGAAATCGTCCTTTTTGGCGGCTGTTCTCTTTTCTTTTTTTAAACCTTGGCCTTTATTTGTGGCTAAGGACATCTTACACAGTGCGCCTACGTGTGCTTTTCTACCCTGCAGTACCACTGTTCTGCTCCGCTTACTCCGTACGATTTCCCATATCGTTACAATACTGGAATTTGTGTTCTCATCTTTGGGAAGTTGTGTGTAGTTGTGATTTTGTGATGGCTGCTGGTGCTATCCTCAGAGTGCTCTCTGTGAAGAGCAGCGCACACCGGTAGCAGGTGATGAGTTATTTGCAACCTGCCCAGCACTGTCGCTGCAGGACAGAATGACATCTTCCTTGCGAGAGGATGACTCTGTGCTTCAATTAAACTTACAGCAGTCCATCTCCTGCAATGTTTATCGCTCTCTGTCATTAACTAACACGCAATGAATGTCATCTTAGGATCCTGTGACAGCGGCGTCCTATGGGTCCTACAGTTACCGTATTGCGGGAGGATGTTTGAGTTTCTGAGTGAATTCGGGTGGATTTATTCCGTGTGAATTTCACAACTCATCCAGACCCAACCACGTTTCTGCATGAGAATGCCCAGTGTGCATTTAAAAGAAGTGGATGCTTCAGTGAGTCCAATGACTCAAGTTTTTTGCTTCTCTGAGTCAAATGACTCCAATGAAGTGTGCATAACTGGAGATCAGAGAGTTCAAGTAAGAGGCGGTATTCCTGTGTGATGCTGTTTGTAATTGGAGCCCTGCCAGTTCCAGCGGATGGTCATGGAATGCTTTTTTCCTGAGCTAAGTCGATGTCTTTGTCTGTGCAGTGATACGTTTATGGATTTTTTTCATGAATTCTCCACAAAACCAAAAAAGAAAAGCTTAAATCTTCTGGTAATGAAATCTTTGATTGTAAGTTCAGTGCCCGGCAATAATGCAGATCTGACCCAGCAACGGGTCATCATTCATGCTTCCGGAAAACTGAAACCAAAGGCAGTGTGTGCACAGGACTATAAGTATGCTGCACCAACCATGAGCTTGCCATCGCTCAAGCTCCTTCAAAGGAGATCTGGACACCCCAGTGCCAAGATCCTGGCTGCCAGGATCACAGCACGAGCATCTTACACCTGACAAGGAACGGTCGCTCTGAAAGACCCCTGATCTCTTTAAAAGGGTAAGAGTAATCCATAACCACCTTCATTTCCATTGTGCCTCAGCGATTTTAGAACTGGCTGCTCATGTACAGAGCGTTAGGGGCCAGGAGCACATACATATATAAGCAAACACGGATTTGCTTTGCTACTGAACAATGCAGGAATGTCTCCAGGCTTCACATCGTTTCTCTGTGCATGTGAGCGCTGGGTAAGTTCTTTTGAGAGGAAATTTGAGTCTTTTCAGACACAATCCATTAAATCTTCTTTGCAGACCTTAATTAGATCGCTCTCTATGTTTTTCTCCTTTTCTGTTCCAAGACGTCATCCGGAACCATGCTCCACGAGACAAAAAACAAATGCACTCTGTGGGCTGTAGAGCCATCGTGTTCAGTAAATACCCATAATCTGTGTCTGTCAGCTGAAGGAAAACAACAGTGCTGACCAAAATGAGAGCACCTGCTTCGGCAAACGAGCAGTGAAGAGCAGCGTGGAAAATAAAAATGAAAGGGAAGCGTCTGGAGAGGAAGCGGGGGTAGAACCCTCACTGCTCTCACAAGAGCATTAGCACCTAATGCAAACTGGAAAGGAACTGAACTGTCAAACCATTACAACCTGGAAGTTCTTAAAGGCATAATGACGCAGGGCTACGTGGGGGATAAATCCCATTGCCACCTCTCCCAGCAAGTACTCTAATACAAGTAATCTGGTAAACGTCAAGGGACAGCAGATGAGAACAGATGTTCTGAGGACACACGGGCACCTTACAGGGTAAGAATTACTGATTCGACAGCTGTTAACCAAGTGTTTGCTGACACTTCGGAAGTGTATACTGTTCTTATAACCTCAAAGAAAAGCTCAGGACTTAGCAGTGTGTTTTTTAAGTCCTTCATTAATCATATTCTGTTTAAAACTCACCTCCCACGCTACGTTTCTAAAATACTTCTCGTTTTCCTTTGTCGTGGCTGTTACTGGTAGCGTTCTTGAGTGATTCTGAACCATGACTGCACGTGTGCAGAATGTGTGTGTGACGATTATCAGCTGCACGGTATTTCTGGCTCTGACACCAGTGATGAGAGCTCTCAGTACTGTGAGTACACCGCAGTGCAATAGCCCATAGCATTGTGCATTACTAAGTATGAAATTAAGAGTCCTTAAGACAGAAATCATGGCCTTTATTAATTTTCTACCATCCTCTGTTCTTTCACTGAGTTTACATCTGACAACAGCTTGCGTTCATATAAAATCAGTGAAGTATCACTGGGGTAGCAGCGCATAATGAAAAAGGCAATGGGTGTGACAGCAGAAGTTATAAACTCTGAAAACAAATGCTGAGTTGCTTTTTATTGTCAATTTCTGTAACTAAATCTTGAGCCTTGTGATGTCTCAAAACCTCAGCCAGGTTGGACTAAGCCTAACGCACCTCAGGTACATGCGATCCATGGTATCAAATGAGAAAACTGGGGTTATTTTTGTAGGTAAAAATAATATGGTCCCCAAAGATGAGCTAAAGATCTGAATCTGGCAGTCCAATTTCTTTCTCAGCCAAGTCCCCCAGGTACGAAAACACAGTGTGGGGCTCCTGTACATAAAGCACTGCTTGCACGTTGTAATGGGGAGTGAGGTAACGCTCAGAGCATTCCTGCAGAAGGATGCGGACATCTCCAAACACATCGCATGGGTGGGACAAGTCTCAGTCTGCAGAGGAAGGCGGCAGTCAGCAGCACGGTTCTTCATTTGCCCGCAGTTACCATCACAGTGGTATTCTGTACGCTCGGTTCCCCCACCCAAGGATACCATTATTTTATTAGAGCTTCTAAACACCTCAGATACATATAACCTGTGGGGCATTCATGAATTTAAAATCCACATAGCTTCAAAAATGTGAAGTTTCCTTTTTTACACTGAATCGGCGTTCCAAGCTATCAAAAATATATGTATGTATTTATACATATGGAATTCACTGCATGATAACCTCCTCTTCCAAGCGGTACAGGAACCCGCTAGAAAAGGTGCTGTGCTGCACCTTGTCCACCAGCGAGGAGGGGCTGCTGAGTAATGTGAAGCTCAAGGGCAGTGTTGGCTGCAGTGACCGTGAAATGATAGCGCTCAAGATCCTTAGGGCATCAAAGAGAGTGCGCAGCAAACTCACTGCTCGGGACTTGGAGTGAGCAGACTTGGAGCTCTTCAGGGATCTGCTTGGCAGAGCGTTGTGGGACAAAGCCCTGGAGGGAAGAGGGCCCAAGAAAGCTGTTCACTATTCAAGGACCATCTCCTCCAAACTCAGGAGCGGTGCATCCCAAGTAAGAGGAAGGCGGGCAAGAAGGCCAGGAGGCCTCTGTGGGTGAACGAGGAGCTCCTGGGTTTGCTGGGGCACAAAAAGAAAGTCTACAGGGAGTGGAAGCAAGAACGGGTTAACTGGGGGGAATACGAAGAGGCTATCCGAGCAGCCAGGGACCGGATTAGGAAAACTAAAGCCCAGATAGAGTTAAATCTAGCCAGCAACATAAATGGGAACAAGAAGAATTTCTGCAGGTAGATCAGTGATAAAAGGAAGGCGAGGGGACGTCTCCAGAAGGAAACTGGGGAGCTGGTCACCAGGGATGCAGAGAAGGACGAGGTGCTCAGTGACTTCTTCGCTTCAGTCTTCACTGTCAGGGGCTCCAGCCGCTCCGCCCGAGTTGCAGAAAGCACTGGTAAGAACTGGGAGAAGGAAGATCCACCCACTGTAAGTGAAGACCAGGTCTGAGACCGTCCAAAGAACCTGAAGGTGCACAAGTCCATGGGACCCAATGAGATCCGTCCATGGGTCCTGGGAGAACCGGCGGATGAAACTGTCATCATATTCGGAAGGTCATGGCAGACTGGTGAAGTTCCCGCTGACTGGAAAAGGGGAAACAGAACCCCCACTTTCAAGAATGGAGAAAAAGATCCGGGGAACTACAGGACAGTCAGTCTCATCTGTGTGCCTGGCAGGATCACGGAGCAGATCCTCCTGACTTTTTGTAAGGGCACGCAGCAATAGCACGAGGGGAAATGGTTTTAAAGTGGAAGAGGGCAGATTTGGACTAAATATTTGGAAGGAATTATTTGCTGTGAAGGTGCTGAGACACTGGAGCAGGTCCTCCAGAGAAGTTGTGGATGAACCCTGCAGGCTGGGTGGGGCTGTGAGCAACCTGGTCCAGAGGGAGGTGCCGATGCCTGTGGCAGTGGGTTGGAACACGATGACATTAAAGGTCCCTTCCAACCCAAACCTATATATGTGTTTACTTAGATCTTTTCATGGCATTTTAATTAACAGTAGAGTTGATAATTATGTCATAATTAGACTTGCTTGTACAATCATCTGAGCTGTGCTATTTTCATAAACCCTAACCAGGTGTGCTTAAAACTGGAACGTAGTAGAGGACTTTCAGATCAACCCCCAAAAAACAGCTCCCACGAGCTTTTGTGAGTATAGAGCGGGACAATCAAATCCACCATTGGCTGTATTACAGCTTCCCACACCAGAGGTCTGTTCTGAGACCACACCATGAGAAAACAAATGCACAAATAATAACACTGAAGTCATCCCCGGGCTTAGGTCAGGTGCTGACAGCATTAGGAAGGCCCTTCTCAGGTTTGTGTGGGACTGTGTGTCTGCACAGACCTGCTCCTAGCTTCAGTACGATCCCTGCAATAAATTACTTTCTAGGGTAAATGTGATTCTCTAAACCTGTCTCCTTCATTCTGAGAAGAAATATGGAGACTTCTGTGAGGTCTGTCTGCTTTAATTCAATCTGCCTTGTGCATGATTTCATTCATTGCAGCGTTTCAAATCAGTGCCAAAACAAAGCACCCAACGCTACATCTCCGAGACCTTCTGTCAGCTATTTCAGCAGTTGAGCGTATACGGTAGGTGAAAAGCAACAGCGTATGTTTTCCCAATGAAAGGAGTCAGATCTTCACATCTTTATAAAATCTGTAAGCCGCCTCCAAGTGAAGCTCTGAGCCACAGGAAAGCAAATACACACAAAGTCACACGCAGCAAATGAGACAGGTGTACCTTATTTTCCCTCAGCCTTCTGTGTTACTGAGGAAGGTGTTTGAAGGAAAGGAATCCGTTCTGTTTCGCTGATTTCTGCATATATTTAGTAAGTTTACTCAGAAAGTTATTCGACGCTTTGTGAGATTTCAGCAATACGGATAAAGCACTCTGTAAAGCAGCAATGGGCACATGAAATCAGAAATCTGTGCTATACCTGCAACCTCAGGCAGAATGCGTTACTTAACAAGAAGCACTGAAGAACATCAATTGGTCTTATATGTAAGCAGCAGAGGGGTATCGTCCGCTTTAAGCTGACACATTATTTCCGCACTATACTCTCTCCTTAAATGCAAATTCCAAAATAAAGCTTATTAAATTAAATAAGCTTCAGCTGCTGTTCAAATCAAATCTTAATATCAATTGTTCTGCTATTAAAATGAAGGTGAGGGAAGGTCCATTGATGGCGATGCACTGCCGGTCCTACTTATACAAATGCACGTCGGGTAGACAATGCACTATAAATCCACGTATCCCCCTAAGACAGAATAGCAGGAGCTACTGAACAGTCTAAAACTAAACTCAAATAAAGGAAGACGCAAAACAAAATCAATGAAAGAACATGATGTGCTATGTAACCCAACCCAACAACCTTTCAGAGTTTGACTTACTTTTACTGCGTTGCTCAAAGCTGGGTGTCATTTGTACTAGTCATAATGATCTTCTCAAAGCAAAAGGCGAAAGGAAAATAAGGAAGAGTCAGAAAGGTAATGTGTGAGACTGAGGACAAAGCATTCCTCCTGTGTGAGCCAGTTAAAGGACTGTAAGTCTGATGAAGCCCGCAGGCCCTGTTCCTCACCTTGCCATCCGCCCGCCCATACAGACTGCCCGCCCTGGAGACGAGCGTGCGAGGAGCTGCCTGGCTTTCTGGCACACGTCTGTGGAGAAGCGCAGATGTGCAGTTTCAGCTCTCATCCTTTCACCCCTTCTGATGGCCAACAGTGAATTTTCGGATTCGGAGATCCATGGATGCGTCGGCAGAGGCCTAAAGAGGAACGAGGGAAGGAGAGTTTAGCGCACACTGCAGGAAACCGAACGTTCACTCCTCCACTGCAGAGTCCGTGGCTGTATTTTAACATACGCTCTTTGCTGATAACAAAGAGATTCGTAATTCTAAGGGGACTGTTCTGAGGTGCAGTGCACTGAATGCAGTGAGAAGCTGCAGTTCTGCCCCCAGCGCTTACACAGCCAACCAAGGCAGGGGCTGCCCCCGGCTGCGGGACTGTGCCACGTACAAAAAAAAGAGCACAGCTGAAATGGAGCGTTGAAGACTTTCTCACACCGTGGGTCAGCTCCAGAGGGGGACGTGTGAACGAGGAGATGTATCAGACCAGAGTGCTTCATGGAGCTTTGAGCAGAGAATGCAGTGGCTTCTCTAGTGACGCTGCCCTATGTAACTGTCTATTGCTGAACGCAGCCATTTGTATACAACATCGAGGTCTGGGGTCAGAGCATTTATTTCTGCTCGCACTGCAGAAGTGAATTTGCCTCCTACACATTACCTCAAGATGTGAGGAGCGCTGCTGGGCAGCGGGGCAGACCCGTGAATGAGGGCAGGTAAAATACAGGTGCTCGTTGCTCCGCTCCTTCTGACAGAGGCCAGGAAAGCGCACAGTAAGGCCGTGCTCACCGGGGAGGTACGCTGTTAAATCACAAGAACAGAAAGCTCCTGCTTCCATGGTTAGCCTAGGAACAAACACGGCTGCACAAGGCGCTGGGTTTGCAGCAGTCGGGAGCGGGGCCACCACGCTGCCTGGTCCCCTGCTTGCAGGCAGGTTGCACAGAGAGCACCTCTCCTGTCACAGGAAGAAAAGAAGCGCAGCCTTCTTTTTCTCATGCCAATATTCACTGTCGGCTCTGTAAGAAGCAAAGAAGGCATTGCCCTTAAGAGACCACAGCAGTAACGCTCCCATGGCCCTCCAAGGGTTGGGCTGCTTCTCGGGGTCAGCTGTGCCCTGACCGCAGCCACGAGGGCCCAGGACAGCCGCACCGCAGGCACTCATCGCCCACTGCTGTGGGGCACCGTCAGCACTGGTACACATCGTTACACACACCAATTATTTTTGATGGTAAAAATCTCCTTGTAGTCTGTTCTACTTCATATGTATCACATGAGAAAGAGTAACACAAGCAGCAGGGTATGGGGTGAGGCGATTTCCAGCTAGTTCCTTAAGGTATACGTGAGCGCATTCCTCCTAACCATGAGTATGACATGAACGATCTCCTCGTGCATCGGCACGAAGTAATCATGCACTATGAGAAGAGATTGATCTCCATTAGGACTAAATGCAAAAAACCTCCAGCTCATTACAGATGGCTCATAATCAAATCACAGCTCATTCATTATGTCCTAAATAAATCAGGTAGTTAAGTAAATCCAGGATCAGCTGCTGCATCCCCAGAATGGGCAGAGATGCAGGAAACTGAGATCATCGCATCCCATGAAATGCTGACTGTTGACAATTTTCCCTGTGCCCAAAAATCATTCGTCATATGTGAGTGCTTAATACGGGAACAAAATACATAATCCTGCAGCTTGGCTGTCAGTTCCCCAGCACTTCTATTTATACAGATCCTACGTAAAGCTGTCATTCATCCAGAGAGGTTACTACATTGCTGAGGAAGAGGATTTATCTCATTCTGAATATTGCAGACAATTATTACCTCAGAGAATGAAACAGGAATGAGGCCATTCATCAACAGCCAAAAAGCCGTTCGGCTTGAATCTGCCTGCCTTGCTCATACTATTCAATGCTCACACGTCGCTAGCAAAGAAAGAACAGTTTTTCAGCTTTATCGCTATGTTAACCTGTAGCGTCCTCTTCTCACACGTGACACAGTAACAGCTGGAAAGGAAGTTCTGCCGTAACCCAACTGCAGCATCCATCCTGTTTAACTGTACACCAGTTACGAGTTTTGCCAATTACATTTGTAAAGAATGCAAAGCAAATCCACTCTCAGCCATTTTTTCCAAACTTCCCCATGAAACAAATGAACTTCTGACAATATCTGAGACTGAAGATGCCGCACATCTGAAGACGTGCCTGAAGCAGAGCCTACTGACTCAGCTAACCGCACGGAACAGAGCACCACGCTGAAAATGTTAAGAGTCTCCATGTATTGCTTGCATACTCGGCTGCCGTGCTTTTTTCTTTGTCTCAGTGATTACCTGCCAAGGCTCAGCGGTTTTACAATAGCGCACAAGATCTGCTGGCAGCTAACAACTCCGACCGTAATCTGTTCGGTGCCACAGCTCAGAAGCTGTTACGCAAGGAGCACTGTCCCGCCATGGGACAAACGTACTGAGGTGGAGGTTTCTCTTCAAGCAAAAGGCACGAAAATGCCCAAGTGATGGACAGGGCTCTAAGTAGTGTGGTTTGGAAGTCCATACGGTGAGAAGGCCTGAAGGGCTGGGAAAGCTTTCAGCTTGCCCGCTCTCCTGGTCCTACACGTGCTAAAACCCCGCGCTTCACGACCACCACCCAGCGGCAGCTTGTCCACACACCGTTACTTTTCTGAACTGAAACACCATTGCATCCCCATGAAGACAGAACAGAAAAATCGCTTCCTGCACTTCGCAAGCAACGTGTAAGCAAGATCCCAAGGAAGATGTGCTTTCCCAAGACCTCTGCAGTCTGCAACGCATCCTATGTACCGACTCCATAAGAACAGTACGGTACGTATTACTGCCCCATGCGTGCTGATGCAATTCCGTAATCTGATGGGGAAAGGAGGGGAGTCCCTGCACCTCCATCTCCTCCCCCTTGCTGTACGAGCAATTGGCACTTCAGAAGACATATGGAAAGAGGCACTGTGGACAACACTGCCTTTCAACAAGCTAACTGCGTAGCAGCTGGAGAGGAAACCTGCAATTCACCTGCCTTGGCACCTAAATGAGACAAGGCTGTAACCCAGCTCACAGAATGAATCTCCTCACAACTATATTAGCAATAGGTACTAAAACTAATTCTTACATTCCAGCGCCACTGTATAACTTGTACGGCATTCTTTGAAGACTATCAATCACGACATCTTCCTTTTGTTAAACTTTCACTTTTGTTCCTCTTTGTATATTCATCAATTACATTTTAACTCCATACTACTCCAGGGTTACCCCTGCCAAACCAGTCAAACACGAGCACAGGCAGCCCACAGTTCTCTCCCTCCATTTTCCATTTTATTAATATACTTCCAAGGATCATCACATAAGCACTGCTGTTTCAGAAAGCTGCTGTTCCAGCAGCAATCACTGCACAATTTGCATCAGTTTCTTCCCACCCTGAAAGAGAGGGGCTTCCTGTTTACCCTGGGTGGGGTACGAAGTCGCCCCAGGTATGGGATTGCATTCAACTGCTGAACACCACTGCCCTCTAGTGGCCACTCACCCTAATTGCAGAAAGGTAAGGACGAGAGAAGTGGATACGGAGGCAGCCATTGGCGGCCCGCCCCAAGGAGACTAGGATCACGTGGCATGTAAAACAAGCAGGACACACCAAAAATATTTTGCTCCGCTTTCCTTTGCTACCCGCCATTAAGCTCTGCTTTTAGGGATAAAGGCGCAGAGCCACGGGTCAACAAAACACAGGTCATACTCTTACAATGTGACAGAAAATGAGAGACCTGTGCTGGGGCTCCCATACAGCTCAGGGTGTTCCAACTGAATAATCTGGAATGGATTCACGTGTTCCGCCACCCAGTGACGTGTGTGTGTGTGATGTATAAAGAAAAAGACACCCGATGACAAAGTTACATCTTTCTAGTCATTCCGGCAACAAAGGTTTCGTTTGTAGCCAAGAATTGGCCAGTGAAGCTAAACTTCTCCTTAGTGATATTACCCAACTGCGCTATCAGATAATGTCTGGACAGTTCTTTTTCCCCCACAGTCTGTGACAAACGTGGCATCCAAATCAGGCCTTAAACTCGTCAGGTTCCCAAGAGAAGCTGAGAAGACACAGGTAAACACTACAGATGTGAAATCGGATTTTGTAGAACGCACAATGCGTGCTCATGTGAACAATTGGTAACAAAGAAGTTACCAAACGTCCCACTTCACTGATTGGACTCCTCCAGACTTTATATACTTAACAGTAACGTTCTCGATCTCCAAACTACCACAAAAAGGCAATACAAGCACAGGTCGGAGGAAAAATATTAACGTTTGAATACATGCAGAATGAACCGAACCATATCCTTGCAGCAGAACGTTCTTCCTTTCTGACATGTTCCTGCAGCATTCAGAAACGGCTGTGCTGACTCCATCGAAAAAATATATTGCCTATCTGTGACTGAGCTTAAGCAAACAGGTGCAATACTTCACCATTCACTTACCAGACACACAGATAGGATCAACTTCTGTCAGAAACCACGAATGAGTAATTCTGACGGTTGGAAACAAGAAATAGCGGAGAAAAAGTTGGACAAGGAAAAAATACCGCAGAGTCACGAGATAGGAACTAAAACATGGTATATTGGGAAGGTATTCCGTGTACCTGCTCAAGTGCCCGCTTTAGACCTGGACTATGCCTGATGTGTAGTTATGCTAACACCTACTAGCTAGGTTAGATCAAGTAATCAGACTGCCTGCCTGGAAACGCTGATTCGTGATCCTGCCAAGTGACTTTTTCAGACTTTGCGATCAGATAATAACTTGGCTGTACAAAGCAGTTCCTGAAAGAGGAAAGCAGTGACATGAGAGAGCTCCAAATCACAGAGCGCTCTGCTATAAGACAGTTCCTACCGCCCGTCTCTTTACCACGCTTTAAGTTCTGTGTCTTTCTTCAGGTTCTCCCGCACCTGCTTCCATTGTGATAAAAAAGCAAAACCAACCCCACATTCTAAAAATGGACATACGCGCTACTATTGATTTTAATATCTGCAAGGTAAGTTCTCTTCCAGGGAGGAAACTGCTGCATTTCAAAGCTATTTCCTGCCTCACAGAGAACTGAGTACATAGAGTTGAAATACCAAATGTATCTGTTGCAGACTGGAAGTCCTGTAACTGTTTCAGCTCTAAAAATCCCAACCAGCAGCAGCCATCCATCAACGGCTGAATGCTCTCATGCTGTAAATCCCCACTGTTCTCTTATTCCCTTCTACTTCTTCTCTTCTACTTTCTTTTCTACTTAAGTTTCCCCTCCTGATTCCCCTCCTTTTTCATACATTTTGTCTTCTCCTGTTTTTAATTCATGAAATCCAAGAACACGGCAATCTGCAATAAATCATAATATTAACCTGATTTTTCCTTCTTCCGTGTTTGATTTCACAGTCTCTAATCCATCTCATTTTTGTGACCAAATGCTTTGGCACAGCAGAGCAGAACATGTTTACAGCATACAAAAAAATCTCTTTGACACCCAGAGTTACGGCTTCAGTGACTGCACACAGATAGAAGTAACGCGGTCTCATCACAACACATGCAGGTTTTGCTCTGTGATGATGATGATCAAGCAGAGGTGATACTGTCATGATTCAAGGAACCATGAGCAGTACTTCTGTAGCTGTACTTTTAAGGCACGAAATACTACAACACAAAAGAATAGCGAGGGTTGTTTGTACTCTAATATTGCTTTCTGTTCTCCCTCACCACCACGCGTGCACCGAGGCCCACGGAGCAGAGCAGGAAGTGCCTTCTGCTCTCCCCGCCCATCACCCCACATGCAGCTTAGCGGCCTGAAGGTCTGCTGCCTTCGTACAAATACTGTCACCGCTGTCAGATTCAGGACAGTGCCAGAACGTAAGATCTTCATCCATAACGCTTGCACCAGATATGGTAAGCATTAGAAAAGAATTCCTGAATGGATTTTTTTATATTTAAATACTGAAGATGACACTGTGAATAAATGCACCAAATGAACAGTTGCAGATTGGGTATACTCACTTGCAGTTCCTGCATTTCATTCTCAGGTTATTAAAATCGGACATTTACCGTGAGCGACACCGCTTCCACATGGGACGTTTCTACGGATGATGTATAACTGCGTAGCGTCACACGGGATTCAGTGCTGCAGCTCTGGGATGATAAACACCACAGAAAAGACTGAGGGAATCTCACTGAGCAGACGGCTGTGTCAGAATTAAGTACCGATCGCGCCCACGTACGGAGTAAGAAAAATCATTTCGGACCGCCGCTGTGAAGCCGCGCTCTTTTCCGTTTCCCGCAGTCGCTCCTCCTGAGCGCTGGCAGAGCGCTGGGCAGCCGCGCGGTGCCGGCGCAGGTCCGACGCACACCGCGCTGCTGCCCGAACAGCGCGCCCTGTTTCCGAAACACGGTGACTACGGTTCGGGGTTCTCATCGAAGAACAAAAGTAGGTTCCGATTAACTACGCACATTACGTACAACGGCGCGCGAACCATCTGCTCGTCCCATCAGCGGCGGAAAGCGCTCCCGTGCGGCGTGCAGCAGCCAGGGCCGGGCACGGCACCGCGGGCGGCGCGGATAAGCACGGCGCGTTGGTCGCTCGCCGCTGCTTTGAACGTAACGTCGGGCGGTGTGAAATTTTATCGCGGAGTCACAGAACTGTGGCGGTCGGAAGGGACCTCCAGAGATCATCGAGTCCAACCCCTGCGAAGCAGCGCCCCGGACCGGGCTGCACAGGTGGGCGCCCGGCGCGTCTCGAACGTCTCCAGAGGAGGAGACTCCGCCACCCGTCTGTGCGGTCTGTTCCAGCGCTCCGTCAGCGCACCGTGAAGAAGTTCCCACGCACGTCGGTGCGGAACTTCCTATGCCTCCGTTTGCGGCCGTTTCCTCGTCCTATCGCCACGCACCGCTGAAAATCACGGATTGGCCGCTTCCTCCTTGAGCACGTACTGCAATTACACAAACGCCCGCCCCGCCTCACGGCCGCCACTCACCCGGCGATGGCGCGGAGGAGCCGCGCAGTGCCGCTCCGTCCGGCGGGCGGCCGCGCTCCCTCAGGTATGGGCCGGGGCTCCGCGCTGCCGCGCCGTGCGGTTCCGTGCGGGCTCCCCCGCGCTCGTTCGGTGCGGACGTAGCGCGCGGTGCCGCTTGTGGTGCCGGCGTGCCCTGACGCGCTCGGTGCCTGCAGAGCTGGTTTTCCGAGCGCGCTGCTGTGGGTTTGGGAGGTGGTTCTTTTCCAGCTCCTCCATTCGGCCTCAGCGCTCCGCTGCCGTTCTGCGGCGGGTTTCCTTCAGGTGGCGGGAGCCGAGCGGCCCTGAAGTCAGCGATGGGCGCTGCGATGGGCGCTGCCGGGCACGGCGCGGTGCTGCGGGGCCGCGGGGCGTAGCGCAGCTCAGCGCTTCTGTGCCGCGCCGAGTTCTGTGGCCGTCGTTTTTTTCACCGTATTTCTGTGAAAGCTGCGGTGCTCTTTAATTGGGAACCCAGGGAGGACTTGGGCGCTTCGCGCTCAACTCGTACCTGTTGCGTTGCACAGCTTACGGGCATTACAACTCCGAAGGAAGCAGACGGAGCTCGTCCCGCCAGGCGTGCCGGTAACGCGCGGATGCCCCGTCGGCCGCTTACCCCACCGGGGGGGAAACCGTTTCCGCAGTAGCGCTCCGTTCCGGCCCGTGCTCGGCCCTGGGGCACCGTGACGGTGCGCGCCCCCGCGAGGGCTCTGAGCGCGCCCCGGGTCTCGCGCCGTTGGTTTACGCGTTGCCCGTCTGCAAACGTGCGCTCGTGAGAGGGTCCCGCGCAGGGAACGATTCCCTCTCGGGGTTTGGCGCTCTGCCGAGAAGCGCACGCATCCGCGCGCCGTCGAGTTGCAGAAGCGTTAGCGCGTCGGGAGAAGCTGGAGGAGAACAGAGCGTGCTGAGGCCTTGACAGATAAGATCCCGAAAGATCCCGAAAGATCCCGGCTTTTCGGTGCTGCTGAACAGGACTAACACAGCCCGAACCCACGCTCCCACTTAGCGCAGACGAGGAGGAGTTTCACCACGTGGGAGCGGGAGGCGTTTAGAATCCTGATGCTCTTTACTGGAAGATAACTGAACGCGGTTGGTTGACGCTTCCATTTCAGAGATGTCTCATTTTGCAGTTAGATTGCCGAAACAACGTTATTCCACGTCTGTAGTGGATTAGCAGCTGTAAGATCGCTTGGCTGCTCATTTGCTGCTTACACAGCAGCATAGTTAAAAGTGTGTAAGCGATGTGAGAAAGAGAAGCCGAGCTCAGGTATTGCACAACTGCAGCACTGTAGGGCTGCTTCAGGCATGGCTGGAGAATTGTTGTTTTAAGCCTAAACCCGCATCCAGGAAATGCGAGGGGAGTAGTCAGATCTGATAGAGAGCAGCTGTTATTTGGACAAACGCATACACTGAAAGAAAGAAAAAAAAAGACATGCATTTCTCATGCTGTTTAGCCAGGTAACCATTGAGACTTTTCTCTGTTCCCTGTTCCGTTCCGCTCCCCTTCCCCCTCAATATTTGCATTTGAAAACCCCGGTTCTGATTATTCGTGGTAAGAACAGAACCTTGTTGTGGATGGAGCAACTTGCTCGGAACAAGCAGAGCGCTCTCTGGGTCTGTTGGTTCTTATGTGGCGGGTTTAAACCTGGCAGCACATCTGTGAGCAGGAGGGTGTTCCAGACAGTTCGTGTGTTCTTTGTCCAGAACTGAATTTTCTGACCAGCCTCACAACTTAAATAGTTATTGTTAGATCATCTGTGCTTTAGTGCTAATTGGTTTTGTGATTGGCAGATATCTTAATGAAGTATAATTAAACTTGTTAGAACACAAGCGTAGGATGTCTGGTTCTTATCCGCATTACCAGCTTTCTTCTAAAATACTGTGACCACATTATGGAACCTTTCTTGCTGTTTCAAAACTGAAAACGTGTGGAGTTGTGGTATTTTCTGTTTCTCGTACTTAGAACAGGATCTCTTGCATCTGAGATTGATTCTTCCATAAATGTTACGGTGCTGAGATATAATGTAAGTTCCAGTGACCAGAAACGCGTTGACTTCCTGATCACAGCATCTGGAAACTGATTTGAGTACACTATGACAGGGTTTTACTGTTTGTGGTGGATCTCTTTGGCTTACTTCGTGTACATGTGTGTATACAAGTGAAGTAAAAAAGTCATGTTTTCTTCTTGCAGTCAAAGCTGGAGGTGTGAGAGTGTCTAGAAAGCAAGAGGCCGTACCCGCTGCGAGAAACACTAGGCCCCTGGGAAAAGACAAAGCAAGGTACTGCACCTGCAGGGACCCCTGCCCCGGGGTCAAGGATCATAGGCTGAAGGTTAAAAAATAGACAAGCATTTGATTCTGTCGAGTTTAATGCTTACATTAACTTGTGCGATTTATAAATAAAAGGCAAGTTTCAGGGGATTTTGTGCTTTAAAGAAACAAACTTCCACATGTAAGGGAGATGCCTCACAAAGCATCTTGTAATGAGGGGAACAAATTGTGGAATATCTGCTCTCTCTTTATGCTGTGGAACAGAAATGAAAGCATCGCTGCCTACCCGTAATTAGCAATTTTCAGTTCGTTGCCAGTGACATAAAATGAATTTTAGGCTGTCCTGTGTTTCACGAGGATGCCTTATGCAAGACTGCTTGAGTTTATAATACATTAAAATTGGTTATACCTCATTAGCTAAGAGAAATAGGTTTTTGCTGTCTTAATAACCCAACTGGTGCTTGTGTTTTTTGTGGTGCATTACAGCTTACATTTCTTTCACTGATTACAACTTTTCTGGGTCCAGTCTTGCTGTTGTCTTTTCCAAAGTCATGGTTATCTGGTGGCACAGACAGACCTTTTTTATCCCGTATTTGTCACTGTGGCAAACTGTTATCAATTGCCAGATTGAAATTTCAGCAGGACGTGTATCTTGCTGCAGCCACAGAATCATTAACTTCACTACATCAGTACCTGCTTTTTCAAGAGTTACAGTTCAGGTGTCTCGTTCCATGTGTAAGGGACATGTGTAAGTGCTGGCTTTTCTGGACTCCATTTTAAGCTGCAGAGGTATCAGTGCAAATAATGGTATTATCAGAAGAACGTGCAGTCTCCTAATGCTGAGCTAAGTTATTTCATATCCACAGCTTGTTGATTTGGAATGTTGGTGATGTGGCCATTCTGCAGTATTAAAATATGAAGAAGTAATGGGATATTCTTGTACAAAAAGTTATTACCTGAGAGGTTTTGATGCCAAAAGAAAAATTCCTTCTCCTCCATCCACTCAAACCAAAGCATGAATGTTTTTTGTAGGCCTGGATTAAAATAAAGAAAATGGCTGAGTCAGCCTTTGTGGGTCTGAATTCCAGTGCTAGAATTCTGTGAAATTACTCCGTGGTGCATAAAAACCCCTTCATGAAATATTTAAGGATGTTTATACATAGTAAAAAGGAAAAGTAACAACATGGATTTTCCATTTCCCTATTCTGAGACGGCACTTTCCTTTTTATACTGTCATATTCTTCAATGTGATTAAGTGATTTAGCTCCAAAACCTGAATTTCTATTACAAAATGTTTTGTGTTAAGAAGTCTGAAAACAGTTGCCAGTGTTGTTGTAAGACGGAGGTGCTGAACAGCAGTTTTTTCTCTTTCTTTGCAGTATTGCCAGTATTTCAAAAATTCATCACATGGATGTCACGCTGCACAAAGTAAGTGGGTCTGGAAGAACAAGATCTGTGTTTGTCGGGACCTCTCTGTGAAGCTAAAGATCAGAAAGTGGATTTTCCTTGAATTGCTGTTGCCTGATGTTTGTAGAACTGACACCCGTGGCTAAAATGTAACTAGTTGCCTTCTCTTTTCTGCCATCTATGCTTCCACTCCTATTTAATTAAATAAGTAGACATGGAATAGCTGTGTGTACCCCTCATAGAACGGTACTGTGAGATATCAAGATATGTGTGAGTTTTTTTAAGTGGTACATTGATTTCAAATTTATTGAAATGTGGGGAAAAAATAGCAGTGACATAGTAGGTTGTTCTGGCTTGTAACCCCAGCCCTGCCAAAAAGAAAACCCGTGGTCTTCAGTATCACCCAACTATAGAAATAGCTTTAACTTCTCTAAAGATTCAACTTGGCAAAGTGAAGAGAGAGCTTAGAAAGGAAGTGTTGATGAGAAGTGCATAGATGGTAAGTGAATGTAAAATTACTGCAAGTCATTGAGACAACAGGTGCGGCATATTCCACTGTTGGTCTGTACGCCGTTCTATCACCTGAGGCCTGATAGTCGTTTTCTGACTTCTCTCTTGGAAATACGATGAGGTTATTCTAGAGTCTGTCACAAATGGCATTGTCATTGGGTACTGCCTGGTATCTCTTGCTAGGTTGTTGATGCAGAGTCTTACACTTACACACTGCAGAAGCTGGTTTAACAAGTGGCTTTTTTAATTTGCGTGCTAATCAGAAGATCTGATGGCTCTCATCTATTTTTCATACATATGTGATCTTTTGATTGTGAAACATACAAGGACTTCCTCATCTGTAGAGCTTGGTAAAAAAAACACCAGTTTCATTTCAACATGAGCCTTTCATCAACAGATGGGATCAAAGCTTTGCTGTGTACATCTTGAAATTTGGCTTAGACCTATTTGTTAAGGTGAATAGTTCTATCATCGTGTTTTCCTTCTCCTCCCTATCTCCTCTGCTCTTATCTAGCCCTTCCTTCTACACCTGATTTCTAGAGTCTCACACACAAAGCTTCCTCAAAAGTTTAGAAAGTCGTAATTAAATACTACAGTGACGGTCGTTTGAATCAGAGAAGTTACGAATTTGAAGCAGCTTACTGTTAGCTCTGGGATAGTTTTTGCTCTGCTTTTTGCGTTGGAGCAGCTGATCTTACAAACAACTGCAGGAAAAAGAAAGGAAAAAGAATTAGTATTTCCCAGGAAGTCATGCTAACGTTACGTTTTTAAACCAGAAATTATTAAATGTGCAGAGTCACTGAGTCTTGATGTGTTGATCACTTGAACTTCTTTTAGGTTTGACTGTGTTCTTTAAACTACTTTCCAGTGATAAACTTAGGAAGCGAACAGTGGAAAAGCTGTATTTCATTACAACTTCTTTTCCCCATTTTAATGTTACAGATAAGCCACAATATTCCTGCGGCAGCACTACAAGTTGCTCACCAAAAGCCACTGCCTTCCTTGGAGAAGTTCCTGCTGCCTAAAAGAATTTGTATTATTCAACAGCCACGGAAATGTTAAGACATGCCTTAAAAAAAAACAACAAAAAAAAACCCACCATGTTCATATTGAAGCCAATTTCTGTTCTGAATAGCACATGGCACACTGGTAAAAGGATCAAAAGCTTGGCTGCCTTGTTATCTTACTGCGTTTCTGTTGGTGACAATAAAATGCTTTATGAAGAGAGTTGCTCATGGTTGGTAATTGCTCAGTGCTGGGAAGTCTGACAGCCTCACTTGCCCTGTGAGTTTTCACTGCAGTACTGGAAACTGCCCGTCCTCTTTTCAATAACATTTTCTGTTTTGTTTTTTAATGTAGTGATAGCAAAACTGGAGCGAATGTAGTCCTAAAGAAAGTCACAGCTGAAAGGCGTGTTCCCTGATACAGTTTACATATGTAAACGATCTCAAATGCTTCTTAAAAGCCAGACCACCTAACACACTGACCTGGATGTTTGTCTTGATCTTTTTGCTATTTTTTAATGATTTCGGCTGAGGAGTTCTGTACTGATTTTTGTTTCAAGTTCACTGCTAACTTAGGAAACTTCAGAAGGAAGTATCCTTGAGCCCTGCCTGCTTGTACTGTCAGCGGAGACAACAAAATCATCCAAGTCCTGCGGAGGGTAACTGTGGTCTGGTGCTGGTTGGTTGGGTAGCTCAGCTTTTTTGCTGCTCTGAATTTAGTTCTGCTGGGATCTTTTTTTTTAAGGTAGTAATTGCAGATAAATATGTCACTAAAATTACAGTCAAGCAGTCCAAATAGAGTTCCTCAGTATGAAAAACGATGTTTAGAAATACATTTGTCTTCTCACTGAGACTTCTTTTGGTAGTGTGCTTTGCTCGTGACTACAGTGGACATCTCATAAACATATGAAATGCTCCATCTTAGAGAGATCCCAGATGGGTCGCTCAGAATTAGCAGTACCACTTAATGTGGATGTCTGCTTCATTTTAGTCATCCATAAAAGGTAAATAGCTTTATGTTGATTAACAATTAAATCATGATCATAGTAGATGGTGATGTGTGTAGTGTGTGCACTAAATAACGTAGCTACATCCTGAGCAAGTAGGAAAAATTCAAGTATCGGTTTATATGTGGAAGGCTTTGCTTTTTCTCTCCTGTTCCTTATGTGGTGACTGGCTGTAAACTATTGCTGCTACCCTGGACTACAGCAGCAATACACTTTGTGGATATTTAAGCTGTAGGTACAGGACTCGGCAAACAGCTAGTTCTGGTTCTGCCTTTCTATCACACAGCATGTTCTTTCACCCCCCAGGCTGACTGCATACAGAAAGGGATATAAATAATTTGAGTTAGAGAAGTCCATTGTGTGAAATTATCTATGCTATCAAGGCCAAGAGCAGCGCAGAGGGCTCCAACGTGTTGGCTGATACGTGTCAGTTCCCAATGGAATGAATGTCAGGATGTTTTTTTTATTCTGATCTTTATTTTTTCTGAAGAAAACTGGTGGGTGGTCAAAATTTGTTCTGATTCTGACGGCCATTGTGGATATTTTCCTCTGAAGTAATCAGTTTCTGAAAACTTACTCATTCTGGCCAAGGATTTCATGACAAATGAGATCTTTTTAGGAAGAACATTTTCTTATCTTGGATTGCACCCGTCAGCCCTCCCCCGGATGCTAGATTAACTAGGCACCTCATTGTTCTGGATTGCGTTTCACATAAACCGGGGTGGGGAATCCATCCAAGCATCTTCTCCTACTGCCATCGTAGGGCAGTGCATATCCTGGCACGCGCAGAAGTGAGAGTAACTGGGAAGCTGCATCCTGTTCAGAGGAGCTATTCATATAGCTTGAGAACAGGGATCTGGGATCCTTGTTTCTGTCCTGCACCCCTGGAGTGGATGTATATGGCAACTGCTGAGTCACAGCCTGAACCACTGATTGAGCACCTGGAGAAAAGACCCGGTCAGCCCTGGGAGCACAGGTGAAGGCAGTTCAGCTGTGCAACTGGAAGGGGTGGAGCCAGGCTGCACCCCTCATAGACCTCAGGTAAGGGCTGACTGCTGCTGAGGAAGGATCTCTTGTTGGAGATCCCTTCTTTGTGGAGTTTTTTCCTGGGATCGTCGGAGATGAGTGAGCGTTCCATTTTCTTTCTTTGTTACATCTCATTGCATTGATCCTGTTGCCATTATACCATTATGGATGGAAATATTACTGTCGTAGCTGTGTGCCAATCATTCAGCAGAATTCCAGTCTGGTATTGCCGTGCTTCATCGTTGCAGCTGTGTAAACACCTGTGTTGTGATGCATCATCAACACTGCTGTGTCAGCGAGGAAACAAAAGGATCTGACTGCGCTTCTATTTGTTCCATATTAGATTTTTTTCAGTCTGTTTTCCAATGAACGTTATCTAAACTGTTTAAGATAAAATGTTCCAGATGGGGCCGGTATGCTCAATGTGAAAGGTAGCTGTAGGAAGTGAATTTATTGGTATAAATCCAAATTTCCAGGTGGAGAAAGGGTACCTAACAAGAAAGCAGAGGGCCTAACTTTGATAAGCTCAGTTTATTGGTTGTACTAAGCATAAGGCAGGTGCAAGCTGCGCTTTTGCTGTAATGCACATCCTGCAGACTAAGAAATCATGGCGACTGATCTGCCTCGCTTCCTGCTTCTGCCGGAAATGTCCCTGTGCCTTTACTACAAGTAGCATTTCATGTTTGTTTTCTGGCTTTGGAGAGAACCTGGAAGTGTATGGAGAATAAACTCTTCTGCTTAAGTGCTTTATGATTAAGAACGCTGCCTTTTCAACCAAGTCAGTCCTTTACTTAACTGTTGTATCTTTGCAAGTGCATTGTCAGATGCATTATTTTTTTTCAGTTATTTCTATTTATGAAGGTGTTCTTCTTTTAGGAGAATTCATTCAAAAGTGTATTTCAAACTTATGATAGATTCGGCTTAGTTTTTCATCCTGTTTGTGCCTTTCAGTCTATGTCCTTCTATTTTGTGTTTGCGTTATTGGTGCTGCTATGATGAATGAGTTCAGTCTTCTGTTTTAGAGAGTTTTATCTAGATCTAGTCTTAATGTGTTATCTTGCCATGATTATTTAAACATCAACTACAGCTAAATCCAGAGTATAAGGAACAAACGAAGTCGGTTTGCTGGAAGTGATGAAAGCTTTGCAGAAGTCTGTTTTCAGGCTTCTTCAAAATTGTCACAAATGATGCAGGCACTCAACAGGAATGGCATGGCTTCAGGAAACACTTTCTCCTGTTGAGCATCTTGATGGAAACAGCATTGATTAATATGCTGCTATTTTTTGCCTGTAGACTTCAAAATACTGTACAGATGGGAGTGGCCGAAACCCAGTGACAGTGAAAGCCATAGAATTCTATAAATGCCGGTTAGTTTCAAGGCCTTCAAAATATTCTTAAAATTCTGCTTGAAGGTTTAAATGAAGGTTTAAATCTGATTTTTGTGCGAAGTCATGCAGCAGGTGGAATGACAAAGAAAATGCACCTAATCTGGAAACCTATGACAAAAGGGAGCTGTAACAAACGTCTGTTTAAAGCCTCTCTTCCTTCCAGGATGTACTTATTCAGTCTGTTCCTCTCCAGATTGTACGCAGAGATTTGCCAGTGTTCATGCCCAGTAACCTTTTGTTGCTGCACAAAACCCAGTTTTGATAACTGGTGCACACATAAACATTTGCATTTATTGAGTTCCCCTTCACCTTCAGTGGTAGAGGAAGGAGTGTATTTCTGGATTGTGCCAATTCCTTGGACTAATCAGCGTTGTCTGTGGCACTATGTGCATAACTCCTAAAGCAGGTTCACGGTAAACAGTCTCTTCTTTTGGAACTGACCTTGATGGCTGTGGTTTCAACATAGTCATAACACCAAGTTGGCAGGAAGCGTCGATCTGCCTGGGGATGGGAAGGCCCTACAGAGGGATCTGGGCAGCTGGGCTGAGGCCGCTGGGGTGAAGTTCAACAAGTCCAAGGGCCGGGTCCTGAGCTTTGGCTGCAACAGCCCCATGCAGTGCTACAGGCACGGGGCAGTGGCTGGAAGGCTGCGTAGCAGGAACGGACCTGGAGGTGTTGGTTGATGCTCAGCTGAACGTGAGCCAGCAGTGTGCTCAGGTGGCCAAGAAGGCCAATGGCATCCGGGCTTGTGTCAGAAATAGTGCAGCCAGCAGAGCAGGGAAGTTCTGTGTTTGAGTACTGTGTTCACTTTTGGCCCCTCACTACAAGAGAGACATAGAGGGCCTGGAATATGCCCAGAGAAGGGCAACGAAGCTGGTGAGGGGTCTGGAGCACAGGGCTATGAGGAGTGGCTGGGGGTGCTGGGATTGTTCAGTCTGGAGAAGGGGAGGCTCGGGGCTGACCTTACTGCTCTCTACAATGGCCTGAAGGGAGGCTGTGGTGTGGTGGGGGTTGGTCTCTTCTCCCATGTAACTAGTGATAGGATGAGGGGGAATGGCCTCAAGTTGTGCCAGGAGAGATTCAGGTTGGATGTTAGGAAGTACTCTCCTCTGAGAGTGATCAGGCACTGGAATGGGCTGCACAGGGAGGTGGGGGAGTCTCGAGGTGTTCGAGAAACATGTACATGTTGTACTGAGGGACATGGTTTAGTGGGAAATATTGGTGATAGGTGGACGGTTGGACTGGATGATCTTGGAGGTCTTTTCCGAGCTTGGTGATTTGATGATTCTAACATGCTGCTGTTCCTCGTATTTCCTTTCTGCATCTCGTAGGTTATTTTCAGCCAGTCAGCATGAGCGGGACAGCTACTTGCAGGTGATTGTTTTAGCTGGAAAAATGCACACTTCTTGCTTTTGGACTACCTGTGAGCTAAATCTGTTTAAAGAGGATAGATGTGAGGGGATTGGTTGCAGGTAGCCGGGGTTGCATTCATTTTGCCCTCAGACCATTGGAGCTTCCAGGCCTCAAGCTTTGACTGTTTCTTGTCTTCCCCGCTGTCAGCTGAAGGGCTGCTATGCCAGCATTCGGCTGACTGCATTATTGAACCAGGCTTGGACTTGGCAAGTGTTTCCAGTCTTTTTCAGCTACTGTACACTGTCAGGTGTTTGGGCTTCCCTTTTTATTGGTCATCGTGTTCACTTTCTTTGACAAAACCGTGCAGAGAACAATGATTCAACCTGATAGTGAACATCTTTATTCTTCTTGTCAAACCTGGCTGTAGACACAGTCCTGTGCATTATTCCGCTCTTTGGATTTTGATGGAAAGCTTCTAGATAGCGTTATGCTAGACAAATTTCTGTTAATTTTTAGTTCATTGAAGAGATGGATAAAATTGTAAAGTCTGAGTATTTCCTACCTTCCAGCTTTCCTGGTTTGCTAAGACTGAAGATGCAATACAGGTTTAGCAATCACATCCAAGAAGAATTCCAGAAGCCTTAGTAGTTACTATGAGCATATCACTTCTGCCACAAGAGGTAGCAGTGTCTGCATCTTAACTCAGGTTCAGCCAGCTAAGCCAGCTTCTGGAGACAGCTTATAGCGTAGGAGAACAGATATTTGATCTGCAAAGAAATGGCTGAATTAGTTTCAAAGAAGAATAATAGATTAATTTCTGAAATCATCATTTGAATTTCACAGAGGACTGTAGAAGTTGTAGTGATACAAAGGGTGTGACAGTTGCTAAATGGTTCCTCTTCCTCCCTATGTTCTCAGTGTTCATAGCTGTAGTCGATTAGACCAAGAGACAAAGCAAGGAATAAAGGGAAGTGCACAGTATATTTTTATTAGGCACAGATAATCAGCATTTGCTGCTTTTATAGATGCTTTCATGCTGTATTTTTAAATAAGGTTACTTCAGAACCAATCCATTCCCCCATGAACTGGGCAATGTCGGGAAGTTGGATACATCATTTCACATCCCTTATGTAAAAAGGGATGGTGTTTCTGAAGCTGACTTCATTTACTTCAGAAGTTACTTTTATGTAAAGGAATAATTGGAGTTCTTCCTAAGCTGTTGTAAAGAATTTGTTTTTATATGGTAGCCATCATTCCAATTGTAAAACGTATGATAAACGTATACTGAAATAGAACAGTCACTAAAATGAGTAATGACTTTAAACTTTAATTCAACCTACTTTTGTTGCTCATAACTTTTTGGAATTCCTTCTAGCTTAGATCTTCCATATTTGGTATGGTGGTTTTTTTGATAATGAGGAGTTAGAGTAAACTCTGAGCTTTTAAGCTACCCAAGTCTGAGATATTTATTCTCTATATGTTACTGTCAAGAAACAACAAACACAGTGGAAAGCAAGAATATATATTAAAAACAAATGGCTGAAGCGTGGAATTTTAGACTTGGTTTGTTCTATGGATCTCAGCCTTATAAAAACTCGAAAAGCTAAGTTTAGAATCAGATGATTTTGTTAGAGATGTTTGAAGAGGGGCAGGCATGTAATTTTCTCAATGCATATGCATTTGAATTCTATGCAGAAGGTTTTTGAGGTTTCTAAAGACAGTACTTTTTTTATGAATTGCTTTCCAGTTGCGCTGAACTCTGGCCTCAAACTTAAAGTTGGCCTTGCTAAAGTGGTTACTGTCTTTAATATTAAGGATTTCTATCTGAATTAAACTGACAAATGGTAAACGAGGCATTTTAAACTGTTACAAATGTATTTGCCATGATGTGACTTCTTTCAAGAGCTTAAGCCACAGATGGCTTTGTTGAGAATGCCTTTATCTGTGTGTGCGCACATTCCCACACACCAAAATGGGACAGAAGGACAGCAGGAGTGGAACGTTCCAAAGCTCTGGGACAGTGCGGAATGCAGCACCAATCTCAAGGGAAAAAAACATTATTTTGTTATGTAGGAAATGACACCTAATGCTTCAAAAATCCCTAGGATGTAATGAAAAAATCAGTGAATTGAAAAGCGGGAAGCACTGGAAACGCATTCCAAGTCACTGCTTCTCATTTTTATTGTCTGAATATTTTCGTGCACAAGGAACGAGGAACTTCTCACTCATTCTCAACAACTGCCTTAAGAGCTGTTTAAGTTAAAAGAAGGCTATAGGAAATTCTGAATGAACAAGAGTTCTTGTATGTATAGGGTTTTGTCTTGTGGCTTGCTGGATTTCAAGCAGGGAGCTACTTAAAGTGTACTGACATTTTTACCCTAGGCTTTTTGCTAAGTGGCGTTGCTGATGTTGTTTCCTATAACCAAGAGTACTTTTTAAAATGCTCATTGCTGTTAAGCTCCCTTAAAAGATTCCTCAACATGAGTTAGTCCTATTGCTGCAAAAGGTAAAGCAGAATGTTATGAATATTTTTACAACTCAAGGCCCATAGCAATGTCTCAGATACCACTTGTTCTGTAGGAGATCAGAGGTGTGACCATGACACAGGTTTCCTGCAGGAGCAAAGCTGTAACCCAAATTCTGCTTGTTCTGAAAGTACAGAAACTTCTTTGGGGATTGTGTGGACTCTTTATTACTTGCCAGCAATACCAGGACCTGTAATGCACCGTTCAGCTACCATATTTTCTTATTTCTCCTGTAGCAGTCTCAGTCCATGGGATTGTAGATTACTTGTGTATGTGTTTGAGGAGATGTATCCTAGGCTTTGTTCCTTGTGCTGCATGTACGCGATTGGCTGTCTTTGAACAGTGCCTCTGTATGTGTGCTTGTGGATCACACCTGCCCAGATTGAATAACAACGCTTCTTTTCTTCTCCTATCCAAAGTTTACTACTCATCTCTTGCTGCTTTTCTGATTCAGTGGAGCAACAGAAAAGATGCAGTCTCCTATACTGCCTCCCTGCAGAAGTTAAATAAGGAGTTAACACTTATCTGGAGATCTGCAGATGAAATGGAAAACCTGTTGGGTAACTTAGCTGATGCACTCAGTGATCACAGAAGTTTGAAAGAGATGTTGTTTATAACTTGATATTAAGCTTCACTCTTTTTGCCTGCACAGTGCTGTGACCAACTTCTAGCCTGGCTTCATAGGGGAAATAGGTCTGCATACAATTCCTGTGTGCATACCTACGTGTTCCCCTTCCCAGAATTGCTTGAGAACAAGAGAGTTCATTTCAAGTCGAACTGGAGGATGTGAGCTTGAAATAGGTGGCCAAGATGAAATTACCCCCTACTATTCTTCCACTGTGCAAAAGGCAGCATCACAAACAGAAGCAGGCTGAGACATCGGGTAGCCGCACACTGGGTGAACATCATGAACATCTGTTATGTACAGAAACCTTAAATCGGTACTTTGTGCAGATGCACAAAGCTACTGAATATAAAGTGCTGCCGTTATTCTACTAATTAGAGGACAAATTACTTTCTAAAATTCAGTAAATCGATTTTCTACCAAATTATTATTTTGCACGAGACTTAAATTGATGGGATAAAAGCAGTGACGTTGAAAGGGAGCTCTTAACAGTTAAGATGATAAGAAGGTTAAGATGGGCCCAAATTAACATAAGCAGCAGCAGAGCTGAGCAGAAAAAGAAGCCTGATTTTTGTGTTCTTCCTCCTCCCTGGCATTACAAGGGAACGCTGCTGCCATAGCATTTCTCCTCTGTCTGAAATTCCTGTTCTCCAGAACAGGTCTCTAAAATCGCTAGAAGCATGCATGACAATGTGAGGCTATGAGGACAGCCTGTATTGAGCTTCCACAGTGAGTTTGGTGGTGGGAGGCTGCAGGGGTGGCCTCCATGAGGAGTCCAGAAGCTGCCCCGTGCTGAATCAGAGCTGGCTCTTAGTGGGACCTGCTGCTGGCCAGGGCTGAGCCAACGGGCGGTGCTGGCTGCCCCTCTGGGAGAGCACAGTGAAGGAAGGGAAGAACTGCTGGGAGGTCTGGAGGATGGGCCCCGTGACATGAACCATGCTGGAGCAGCTCCTGACGGACAGCACTATGGTGCAGAGCTGGGCTGGAGTGGTGCCTGGAGAGCTGCAGCCTGTGGGAAACCCACTTGGAATCAGCTCAAGGACAAAATCCATGGGAGGGACTGCACGTGGAGCAGGGGGAGAGAGACCATGGACGACAGAGATGGAGCGCTATGGGCTGACTGCAACTGTGTTCCCCTGTGCTGCTGGGGAGAGGAGGTAAAAGAGGGTGAATGGAAGAATGGTGCTTTTAGTTCTCACTGCTCTAGTCTGCTGTCTATCTACAGCTAATAAACTGCATTCACCTCTCTGTGCTGCCTCTCTTTTGCCCACGCTGGTGCTTGGTGAGGGATTTCGCTGTCCTTATCTCAGCCCTTGGAGTTTTTCTCACTGTTTTCTCCCATGTTCTGTTGAGGAGTGAGAGCAGCGTGGTTGAGTGATCTCCTATCAGTATGAAACCAGTGCAGGGCCACAGCCTCTGTGGGAAACAGAGGAGCTGAAGAATTTCAGTGGCTGAGAGCAGACAAATGATCTGGAAATTATCTGAAGAAATGTGTGGAAGGCACAAAGGGCAGAACAGCAGAAGCAGGAAACCAGATGTGTGCTGAATTCTTCCCAAGAAAAAGCTACCGATGGGAGCAAAAATCCATGTCACTGTGATCAGAAGTATTGTTCTGCTGAGGCAAATAGGGAAATGTTGAAATCGGTTAAAGTTGTCCCAGTTCTGAGCTGTCCCGTGGAACAGGAGGACCCAAATCCAATTGACAGTAAATACTATTTCAAACATTCTAATTTAGTGTATGGAGCAAGAGAGAGCAAACACTGGACCTGACTCAGAATATGTCTCACAACAGCGGTGTTATAGCTCTGTTTTTCTGTCTCAGATTTCAAAGACAAAATCATAAAAGGCTGCCAGAGCTGAGACATTTCCTCTGAGAGAGAGAATTCCTCTCTTTCCAGACGTGGCCTCATTGCAGAATGGAGGGAAGAGGTTCTCTGCAGGAGGAGGGAGAAGCTGTGGCCTGAGCTGCCTTTGTTCTGGGACAGGTCTCCAGTTTCTGAGCTGCTGGAGTCGACATGAAGAAAGTGGCAGACAGTGAACCACCGCTGCTGCGCCCCTGAGAGTCTTCATCTCCCCATTGCTCTGCCTCGCTGATACCGTCCAAGGCAGTCGTGCCGGCTGTTCTCGTGAGGATGCCCTTGTTGTGTGTCAGCCTGTTGCTTGTCTCTGAGCACACACACGGGTCCTCTTTTGTGCCCCTCACAGACGTACTGAAAGATGCTGCATGAAATGTATGTACAGCATGGAAAATGTTCTAGAATATTCTGGCATTGTAGTAATTATTTGGCAGATAAACTCAGTTTTTCATGATGAATTAAACATGAACATAAATCATAGTTTGCTCAGCAAACCATTTCAGTTATTTATAAATCTATTTTGTATTGTCTCTACGTTTTCCTTTTTTGGTGTGAGGAAGATTAATCTTGTTGGTAATTATATGAAACTGTTGTGGAATGACACGTCGGGAAGCAGAGCAGTTTGGCCTGGACACAGGGCATGGCTGCAGCACTGGGTGCTTGGGATGTAGAAGGAAGTGATTTGAGTTTGGGAGACAAAAGCACATTGTATTCTGCTAACGTTACTGAGGCTGTGCTCATTGTGGCACACAGACGGCCAATGCTAAACCTCTGTCTGCATCTATAAATAACATCACTGTAAAGCCGTTAACGTGAGGTGGTTTCAATGTTCTGGTAACTAACTGGAGATAACGCTCTGTACTGGTTACCTTGATACAGCCCATCAGGGTTAACACAGCTGCACCGGAGTGAAAATACCTGCACCTCATTTCCAGTAGGATTTGACACCAGTGGAGCAGTTACCACTCACTTCTCGTGGTGCAGCAATCCTCCCTGCTCTTGCAATTAAGAGATGTTGATTTCAGCTTTAAAAGCCAGCGAGTGTGACTACTGAGCTACTCCGACTCACCAGTTCTTTGAGTTACACTGAGATCTCCTCACCAGGTATGTTCTATTTGGTGTTTGGTTCAAAATGCAGTGTTTTAAAAACATGAACTGAACGCTGAGATTTTGAGGTAGAATTCTGCAGTTGTGAAGGAAGAGATTATAAGCAACAATTAAATGCCACCTGTCAAACACAGCTGAATTATTTATGCAGACTGAAGCTCTGAGGGCGCTTGGTGGTGGATGAGAAGCGGACACCCGAAGCTGCCTTCAGCCATGCGTGCATCCTTCGGGCCGGGAGCCTCGCTGCTGTGCTGCACTTGTCGTCAAACACAGCTTGGTTTACTGCTGCAGTTTTCAAACCACTGCATTAAGGTGAATGGTTCTCAGAGCCCTTTTACCTTAATGTGCTGATCTGGAGAAGGGGCAGTTCAGGAGCTGATGTGTACGTACTGTGTCCCTGCTCTGAGGACAGCGGGGGGGGGGGGGGGGGAACC
>JANHGO010000071.1:68025640-68048703 GCA_024606505.1 Aquila spilogaster
AAAGCTCACCAATCAACCAGCATGCACCAAAAATTACAGAACACAGTGGTTGGTGCATGGTACAAAAGCAAGTGGATGCTGCCCCGCCGCAGCCGGCGCTCCCGCCCCTGCGGGCTCCCGGCCTGCCCCTCCCGAGGCCTGAGGGGCTGTGGAGCGGTGCCGCCGAGCAGGGCTCGGGAGGGCGGGACCGGTGGGCGCCTAGCGGTCGGGGCCGCCCCGTCGCCTTCTCCCAGCGCCGCCGGGCTGGCGGGGCCAGGAGCCGGACCTTCTGCGGGAGGATCGCTTCTGAAGCGTCCGTGTAAGCTCAGCTGGCCCTGGGGCAGGCGTGGAAGCTAGTCTGTTGTGCTCAGCCTTGTCCGCTTCATCCAGGGATCCCGCACCTCCGTGTTTGATGCTATACCGGCTCCATTAAACTTAAACCTGTACTGCTTGACGTTAGATCTGGTAGAGCAGGGCGGCATGAAGTTCGGCTGCTTTCTTAATCAGGAATGCGTTATCAAGTAATAGGGAGAGAAGTAGGTATCAATCTTCTCGTAAAATATTTTTTTTTTAGTGTTCCAGCCTTATTCCTCGCCTCCTATCGCAATGCAAAAAACTTTTTTTTTTTTTTTCCCCCAGCTCCCCCTTGGAGTCCTTTCTTTGACTGAACAGTGCCTTTGAGTACAGGCTGATAAGCGTTCAACGTGGTACTCTAACCACTGCTCTACCTAACGGGAGATTCGTAACGATGTGATACTTGGTGTTTAAATGCCTGCCTAGGTTTGTTGGAGAATTTGAAATGCATGCAGACAGTAATCAGCTCCTGTGCTTGCCTATTCGATAATTGTGCGCTGCTAGGATCTCAAATCAGAGTTGGCATTAGTACTTGGTTTGTTTCCTGCGTGTACTGGGTACACATACAGAGCTGCTGTAGACTTAGCCCTTAGAAATGTTGTACATCCCCTGCTTAGCCTAAACCGATTAGGGTCCATCCTGTGTCCCCGTCCCCCCTGGTTTATTAGGAGTAGCTATTGCCTGAAAAGCGCAAGGCATAACTTGTGTGTCTCATTGTACCCCTAAAATCTGTTTTGTTTTCTTGAAAGTTTATTTTTTAAGCATGCTTTTAGACGAATTTGTGATGTAAGTAGTTTTTTTCAGTTTCATTTGTCTCTAGTCCTTTCCTGGATTTTTGTGTCTGTGTGTGTGGCAAGGATGGTTGAGTTGCACCTGAAAGGGCTTTTAAACCACTGCAGCCGGTGACAGTGCAGGTACTGTTTTTTCTTAATTTGCATGACAGTAAACAGCATCTTGGTGAGGCTTATCTGTCACTACAGTGGAGGTGATCCTCTCTGGCAGAGCGGTAGGGATGGCAGGAATAAGTTTTCAACTATGCACTTACAGAACAAAGCAGGTTGAAGGTGGACACCTTTATTCTGACCATGGTATCCATAAGTAACCTCGGGATTCAGAAGAGCTCGGTGCCTTTGTTTTGAGTTTGGGATTTTGGGTTTGGTTGGTTTGGGTTTGGCTTTGGTTTTTTTGGGGGGGAAAGGGGTGAAGAAGGGGGATGTTCCTCCTTTCTTTCTTTAAAAATACGTGGTGTTTTAAATAATGGAAATTAGTAAAGATTTTGGCACTTAGTTCTTAACTCTTAACTGTTAGATTACATGGCTTACAAGGCACTTACAAAAATCCAAAAATTGAACTCTATATTACAACTTTGACATCTCTCTTAATTGCTTTGAAAAAAACAAATTACAAAAGAGCTTTCTGGTGGATTCCAGAAACATGCATATTTTACTATTCCACTGCCATGGATGTGTATGAGGAGGTTTGACAGCTGCTACTAGCAGCTATTTTAAAGTCAGTGAAAAGATTGAAATAAGTCCTGCATTACTTCTAACCATTACAAATAACTTTCTTCTGTGGGCTTGTTGGTAGTGGACACAATTCCTGATTGGCCACTTAGTATTTAAATACTATCTTTTCCCATTTTTGGTATCTCTCCTTCCTGCCCAACACCTCAGCTCCCCCTTGTGCTTTTTGTAAAGCTTCATAGTGTTAAAATGTCTTTGCCTCCCTGTGTGTCTGGATCTCTTCATCCTGCTAAATTAAAACTGTAAAAAATGCTTGTATCTAGAAATCACCAATCCTGCACGTGTGCTTAGCGAAGGTCCCAAACCAAAAGTCATGGATTTAGGTTCAGTTATGTTTTTTTTTAATCTATTTCCAAAATTTTAGTTGAGTTCCCATTTGCAGTTTGACTTATTCCCAAAAACCCCAAAAATCTAAGCACCAAAGAAGCTGCGGAAGAATACTTGGGGTAACTTGCATTGGTGTTCTGGATGAACTTGTTAGAAAGGGAACATGATGTCAAGAAGACATCAGTCTAACATCTTGAAATAGTCCAGGGTATTTTATGTTTTGTTTTGTCTTTTTTTGTTGTTTTGTTTTTGTTTTGTTTTTAAATCCTTTGTCATTCGTGTTTAAAGGTGCCTCTCATTTTATCTCCCTGCTTACAAAGACAAGGAAAAGTTTCATACCTTGTGAGCCAAGGGTGTTTAGAATCTTGATTCTCTTTACTGGTAGATAATTGGAAATGGTTGACACTTCCATTTCAGAGGAGAGTTTTCATTTTGCAGTTAGACTCCCGGAAGAACTTGGTTCAGTCTAGATCTCTAGTGTATTTGCAGCTGTTAGATGGCTAGGCAATTAATTTGCTGCTTATACAGCAGTATAATTAACTGTATGTATGTAATTTTGAAAATAAAAGAAAAGCCAAGTCTAGATATTGCACAACTCCAGCGCTGTAAGGCTGCTTTGGACATGACTGAAGGGGAATTCTTGTTTCTAAAACTAAACCTCCAACCAGGAGATACAAGGTGAGTAGTCAGATTTGGTAGAAAATGGGTGTTACAGATGGACACATCTGCTCCCCCGAAAATGGCCAAATACATTTCTTGTGCTATCTAGCCGAGTAATTCTTGAAGCTTTTCTCCATTCCATATTCACTCCTGTCCCCAAATATTTGAGTTTGAAAACTGTAGTCTTGATTATTCATAATAAGAATTGGAACCTTGCTGTAAGATAAAGCAACTTCTTCAAAATAATGAGAAATGCATACTAAGTTTCTTCTTTCTTACTCTCACAGTTTTAAAACTTATACTTTCTCCCTGATCATGAGGGTATTTTTTCTTTCAACAAGATGTTTTAGATAACTTTACATGTTCTTTGTTCAGAATTGAATTTTCTGACATGCCTCAGAACATAGATTGTTATTGTTAGGTCGTCTATAGCTTAATTAGTGCTAATTGGTTTTGTGATTGGCAGATATATTAATAAAATATAATTAAACATGCTAGAACACAAGTACAAGATGAGTATGCCACTGGTTCTTCTCTGCATTATTAGGTTTATTCTAGAATACTTTGGGCAAATTATGAAACCTTTGTTGCTGTTGGTGACTTTGTTTGAAAACCTGAAAGTGTTTAGAGGTTTGTTTGTTTTGCTTTAAAATTAAAATGGAAACTATTACATCAGATATTATGGGGGAAGAATGCATATTAACATAATAAGGTGTTAAGATTTAATATAGTTAAGCAGTGACCAAAACCCCTCTGACTTCTTGATTATAGTATTTGGAAACTGATTGAGTGTGCTATGACACAGAAGTGTAAAGTCTTTGTTGGATCTCTTTGGCTTACTTCTGTGTATGTGCGTGTTCAAAAGTTAAGCGTAGAGTTAAATATTGGAAGATGCGTTCTTGTTAACAATTAATCTGGGGTGTAAGTATTTTTTCTTCTCAAAATGTAAGCAATGTAGAATGTAATTCTGTAGATATTTTTAAATAAATTCTATTCTCTTCTTGCAGTTAAAGCTGGAGGTATGAGAGTGTCTAAAAAGCAAGAAAACGGACCTGTTGAGAAAAAGGCTAAACCTCCAGGAAAAGAAAAAACGAGGTATTGCATTGCAGGTCTTGTTCCCCCCTGCCCCATAGTTAAAGTTCATAGGTAATGGGCTGAAGGTTGAAAACAAAGACAACTCTTAATCTCTGAAGAGTTCAATTCTTAAATTAACTTGCACGATTTATAGATAAAAGGTAACTTTGAGGTAATCATCAACGTAAACAAATGAAAAACAAACTTCAAAACTGAAGGACAATGCCTTGCAATGAAAGACAAGGGCTGAATGTCTTCCCTATCATCATGTATTACGGAACAGAAATTAAAACCATGTGTTGTCTACCTGTATCTAATACAGTAATGGTCAGACAGTTTGCACTGAAATAAGAATGAATTTTAGGCTGTCCTCATTCTGAAGGAAATTAAACCCACATCTCCCACCCCCCACAAAGAGTCTATTATCTCCTGTATAGGCTATATCTCATATTTTAATCTGAAATCTAATTTGGCTTTTCCTGTTTTCTACTTCATAAGGTTACTCAAGCTATTTTGCCCCCAAATGAAGGCATGCTTCTACTTTTGAATAAGGTAGCATTGACTGGTTGAAGTGGTCATCAAAACAAATATTTTCTTACAGCTCTTTCAAACGAAGACTAAATGTTTTTCTAAAATATATGCACTTTAATTCTTAAATATCACTTAACAAAAAAGTTGTCCAATATAAGGATAAGAGGGTAAAATTTTAATGACTTGTGGTGGTCCTGAAATTGCATTAGAGTCCAAATCCTAAATGGAACACAGTGCCTAAATAGGATTTAGACACTCAGGTTTTTGCTTCTATTGCAACTTTAAATGTTCTCAGTGGCCACCCAGTTTGGATGCTCCTTATCTCAGCACATACCTTTTTTTTTTGCACAAAAAGTTCCCTTTAAGAGCCTCCAGTTCTTTTGGGCATATCTAGAACTGCATAGTTATTGCAGAGTACCTAGCACCCTTCATAATTGCTGTGACATTCAGAAACCAGTCAGTGTGATGTTAAGGTTTTGTTCAAAGGAGCCTGATAGAGTGATCTGCTCTTGGAACAAATCTGCTGTGTCCTGATAGCTATGACCTCATTGTGCAAGGAAGTGGTGTACATATCCTTCTCCATATGATGATTAGGATATTTGTGAGGAAATGGAAGACCTGAATTTTAGCCTGTTGTCAGCTAAAAATGGTATGTACCTTGCTGTGTCAGTTGCCTTCACCAGTGAGCTAGATGCTTCCTGTTGAAGTTTAATGGAAAAAAGACTCATGGAAAAAGACTTCATAGAAAAAGACTTGAGATTTGTGGGGATAAGACAAAATGTAATGGTTAAAGTACTGTGCTTGGGAAGGTGGATCTAAAATTTCGCTTGGCATTGTAACTTGTTTGCATTTAATACCTATATCCCTTTTGTCAGTGTTCAAAATAATATGTAAGTTGAGACTGGAACTTGGATATCCTTCTCTAATGAGTGCTCCTGCAATTAGTGTACACTTCTTTCTAGCCCTCTAAAACATTGAATTTTTGCTGCTCAGCGGCCCAGCTCCAAGAGGAGAGCACAGTCTGATCTTGGCAACTCTTGAGAGCAGGAGATGAGGGTTTCGTCCCCTTTAGAATGAGAACAGCCTGGAGTTCATTCTTCCCTTGGAAACTGTTGAGCGTTACTTTATTAGGTATGGGTGGGAAACATGTCTGTTGCTGCTTTAAAAGTGACTTTGTCATCTTACTATGAAAAAGCACTTGTATGCAAATATTTTTACCTGTAGGATTGGGCTCTGATTGCTGTCCAGGTGCCTCTCCTGTAGTCCCAATTTGGGACTAGTTTTATGCATAAAAATAAACTGAAACAAAACAAGATTAAATATTCTGTTGTATCTCTTAAGAACCGAACTCCCTTCAAGTGGTCTTTGTATTGTCCTCATGATAGCTTGCTCTGGGCTTGCTGAAGAGGCCTGTACAAACTGGGAGCAGCTCTAGAATCATGTCTTTATTAAAGCATATCTTGGAATTACCCTGAAAGCTGTGAATTACTGCTTTCACTGCTGGGGATTTAAGGACATCAGTTATTTCTTACCTGTAAGAAAGGAGCCACCTATGCTATGGAGTTTCTGTAGTACGCAAGTAACCATTTAAAAAGCCTGGATAAGACAGGATAGGTAAGCGGTCTGGGTGACTTTGTTCTGATTCCCACTTTTTTTTCCACACTGAGATTTGGAGAGAAGTTCCCTATATTACTTTTCATAAACAGATTTACCTCTGGTGTTTCTGAATATCTTTAGGTGCTGTCAAGAAGGCTTCCTTTTCAGTTGAGTGTCTGTGTGTACATTGCAGTCATAGTATCTCACTCCAAAGTACTGTAATCTAGTAATGTCATTGTAAAATCGACTATTTTGCCAGGAGTTAAAACGGACGCTTGTGACTAGACTGACAGATGAACTCATTTTTTGGACCAAGATGTGATTTTTTTTTTTTTTTTTTTTTTTTTTTCCCCCTCTAAAATGTTGTAATCGGCTGGCTAACTTTTAAATTAACTGGGTTTAGCCATATTTAACACTGACCTATTGGCACTATTTCTTGGCAGGCTACAGAAATCACCACTGTAGGTTTTTGTTTGTATGTTTTTTCCCTCACTGGCTTGGAGGTCGCTAACCTACAATACAATTTTTGGAACAAAGCTGACCCAGTAACATTGACTTCTTTCCTGTTTTCTAGTTCCCTGTGCCAGAATCAATGGTTACTCAATATAGTATACATACCTTGTTGGGATGATGGATGTCATTGTCAGGTTGCAATCACAGAAGTCACAGAGAACGTGGTAAAGTAGCTTAGTAGCTGTCATATACAGACTCATTGCCTCCAAGTTTCTTATTCAGATGAGATTATCTGAGAGGCTTAAAGTCAGTGTCGTAGCTTAAAGTGGCTACTCAGAGCTGAGATTGGTCTTGGCAGGAGCTGAGCTTTGAGATTTAGTTCTAAAAAAAAAAAAAAAAAAAAAGGCATGCTTGCTCTAAAGTTGCTGTGTAATATATTGCATAATAGAATGTAATGCATCATGTTAATAACTAGATGCTTGCCTGACAGTTTTCTGACAATACATTAGATTTGGCTATACCTCATTATTTAAGCAAAACGATCAAAGTTTTGTGTGTTGGGTTTTTTGTTGTTGTTTTTTAATAACTTGGGAGGTTTTTTGGTTTGTGTTTTTTTTCTGGAGTTAGAAGGTTTTTATTTTCATTGATTGCCAGTTGTCTGGGTGTAGGTTTGCTGCTGTCTTTTCCATAGTCATAGTTATCTGATGGCATAAAGAGATCTTGAATAACTTATATTTGTCAGTGTGGCAAACTATCGATTGCTAAATTGAAATTTCAGTAGGAAGTGTGTCTTGCCTGATCCACAGAATCATTAACTTAAGCAGTATCTGCTTCTTCAAGAATCAAATTTAAGGTATCTGGTTCCTTGTGTAAGGGTAATAATGATTTTTCTCAACGCTGTTTTAGCTACAGAAGTGTCACTGCAAATAATGGTATCATCAGAAGAATGTGCAATCCACAGTTCTTCCTGTTGCTGAACTAAATTATTTCATATCCACAAATTATTTATTTGTGGAATATTGGTAACATGGCTGTTCTTCATCAGAATATGAAGTTAATGGGATAATCTTGTGCAAAAAGTTCTTGCTTGACAAATTGCTGCTGTCAGAGGAAACATCCCCAAAAGCAGAGGGTCAATTTTTTTCATGGGTCTAGACTGGAATCAAGAAAATTATGGAGTCAAATTTTGTAGTTCTGGATATTAGTGCTCAGCTTCTGTGAAGCTACTCCACAGTGGACAAAAAAAAGTCCCTTTTGAGATATTTAAGGATATTTTATATGTAGATTTTTGTATAAAACTGTATCTAAATAAAACAGCCTGCAACACAGATGTTTGCATTTTTCTGTTCTGAGGCAGCATACCTTTTTTTAATATCATATAGTCTTTAATGTGACTAAAGGATTTAGCTGCAAAACCTAAATTTCTATTACAAAATGTTTTGTGTTAGGTCTAGAAAATGAAAGTGACAAGTGTTTCTGTGAGATAGAAATGCTAAATACTTTTTTCTTTTGCTTTACAGTGCTATTGCCAGTTTTTCAGAGACTCAGAACATGGGTGTATTGCTAGCAGAAGTGCTGAGCAAAGTAAGTACATCTGGAAGAACAAGATACATGTTTGTCAGGGCTTCTCCATAAAGCTAAACATAAAAAAGAAAAAAAAAATCGTGAATTTTCCTTAAACCGCTGTCATCTAACATTTGTAGGTTTGTCATCTACCACCAAATATTCTTGAGATGATCTATTTCTTCAGCAGTTGTGTGGCTAAAATGCTAGATGGCAAAAAAGTAACTAGTCTTCCCTCCTTACTCTGCTATATTTGATTCCATTCCTATTTAACACTAAGTAGCCCCAGGGTAGTTATGTATACCTGTTACAGAAAAGTACAGCAAGTTATTAAGGTGTGTCCTTTTTTTAAAGTGGTATGTTGATTTAGATTTATTGAAATGTGAGGAAGAATTATCAGTAACGTAGTAAGTTTGTGGCAGAGCTGGGATTACAACCCAGAGCAAAACCTAATCTTCAGTTCTTTATCCCACTGTGGAAATAGCTTTAACTTCTGTAAGGGTCCAACTTAGAGAAGCAGAAAGATAGCTTCTTGAAGGAGGTGGGTACTGTCACTGACAAGTGCACAGTGGATACCAAGGCGGTGAGCTAATGCCAAACTACCGTAAGTGATCCCTGAGACAACAGGCACGGCATATTCCACTGTTGCTGCCTATGCAGCTGTTTCATCTGAGGCCTGACATTAGACAGTGAAGCAGCTTCTTGACTTCTCCCTTGGAAATACTACGAGATCATTGAAAATTTTGTGTTGCAAAGCTGTTGATGGACCCTTCTCTTCATTGCTATGCTTACAACTACTGTCCAGTATCTCTTGCTAGGCTGTTGATGCAGACTCTTACACCTATACTTCGCAAGAGCTGATTTAACAAGCAGCTTTTTAATTTGCATGCTAATCTGAAGATCTGACAGTTACCATCTATTTTTCATACACTTGCAGTCTTTAGATTCTGAAGCATACAAGAGTTCCTCATCCATAGAGCTTGGTAAAACATCAGTTGCATCATTTCAACATAAGCCTTTCATCAACAGATGTGATTATAGCTTTAGCATGTAGATCTTGAATTTTTGCTTAGACTTGTTTGTTAAGGAGAACAGATAGAACTCATCCTGTTTCTCTTCCGCTTGTCCCCATCTCCTTTCTTCTGACCTACCATTTCCTTCTCCTGTTGGTTTCCAGAGTCCCATCCATGCAGCTTCCGCAGTAATTTAAAAAGTGATAATTGGATACTGTAAAGATGATGATTTTGAATCTGGGAAGAAAAGAATTTGAAGCAACTTACTGTTAACTCTGGCATACTGATTATTTGCTCTGCTTTTACTAAAAAAAGGGAAGAAGAAAAAAAATCAATAGTTCACTGAAGGTAGTCAAGCTAATATCACTTTGAAGACAGAAACTACAATTAAATGTACAGAGTCACTATGAGTTTTATGTATTGATCATTTGAACTTTTTGTGGAGTTAGGTTTTACTACTGTTTTTAAACTACTTTCATATGATGGAACTTAGGAAGAGAGTAGCAGAAAAGCTATATTCTATCACAACTTTTTTCCCCCCCTTTTAATGTTACAGATGAGCTACAAAATTCATGCAGCAGCATTACAAGTGGCTCACCAAAAGCCACAGCCTGCCTTGGAGAAGTTCATACTGCCTAAAAGAATTTACATTATTCAACAGCCACGGAAATTTTAAGATACTCATTAAAATACTCATGTTTACTTAAAAGTGAGTTGCTGTTCTAAATAGCCCTTAGCACACTGTAGTAAATGATCAAAAGCTGTGTGCCTTGTATCTTCCTGTATTTCTGTTACTGACAATAAAATACCTTATAAGAAGAGTTACTAAATGTATTGGGATTTATTAAAGTATCATGGCTTCTGTCTAACCTGGTTTTACTAGTGTACGGTAATTACTCAATGCCAAGAAGTCTAACAGCTTCACTTACTGTGTGAATTTTGACTGAAGTATGGAAACTGTCAGCCCTCTTTTTTCTTTTTTTTTTTTTTTTTTTTTCTCTTTTCATTTAATGATAGCAAAGCTGAAGTGAACAGGATCCTGAGAAAGCAGGTCACAACTGAAAGGCATAGTTTTTGTTTTAATTTAGGCTGAGGTGTTCCATGCTGAATGTATGCCTTAGGCTTACTGAATAATAAGAAACTTCAGAAAGTCCTGGGAGAGATTTCTATGCAGTGGAAAAAATACTTCTTTTTTTTCCTTCCATTTCTTTCTGTAAGGAAATCCAGCTCCACTGCAGAGATTCCTCTGTTGGGATCCAGACAGTAGGAGGAACCAAGTGAAAACAGACTATTTGTGTGAACCCCTGTGGGATTTAAGGTTGGTAGAATGGGATACGAGGCTGAAAAGTGATGAGACTGAGCATGGACTGGTAATAGTTGTAAATACAAGTACAGGAAGTATCCTTGAGCCTTGCTTGCTTATACTATCAGCAAAAGACAATAGAAATAGTTGGTCCTGCCCAGTCCAGAGGATAATACTCTCCTACTGCTGCTAGTTGGTTGCATAGCTCAGGTGACTTCTTGTTCTGAAATTAATTCTGCTGGGACTGTTTTGTTGTGTTTTTTTTAAGGTAGTGATTGCAGATGAATATGCCACTAAAACTGTAGTCAAGGAGTCCAAATAGACTTAATATGAAAGGTGATGCTTAAAAATGTTTTATTGTCAATGAGGCTTATTTTTATAGTGTGGTTTCCACATGACTACAGTGGAAATCTATTACAAACATATGAAACACACTCCCTCTTAAATAGAGGGATCCCAGGTGGGTGACCCAGAATTAGTGTTACCATTTAACATGAATATCTGTTTCATTTCATCCATCCATAAAATGTAAATAACTTTATATGTTCATTAAAGATTAAATTGTGATCACAGGAGGTGGTGATTAGTAGTTATGTGCAATAAATAATTAGGTTACATCTTGAATAAGTAGGAAAAATTAAAATAGTGCTGCTCCTCTGAAGACGACTGTTTTTTCTCCCGTGTTCCTTAACTGGTAGCTACTTGTAAAAAATTGTCACTGTTATCCTGGACAACTACAGCAATATACTTTATGGATATTTAAGTTGTAGGTATGGGATTTGGAAAACAGCTAGTTCTGCTTTTTATATATAGCACACTTTCTACTCTCCAGGTTGACTGTATATAAATGAATATCAATATGAATGTAAATGATGAAACATGATTTGAGTTAAAGCTGTCCATCATGTGTGAAATGATTATTCATGCAGTCAAGGCTAAAAATAGCACCATGCAGTCTAACATGTCAGTGGCTAATACATGTTCCCTACAGAAAGAATATTAGTAAAATCTTTGTAATTCTAATCCTTACCCTTTTTGTTTCTGAAGAAAATCAATGGCTAGTGAAAAATTACAGGATCTGATTCTGAGGGCCTTTATGAACATTACTTTCTATGAAGTAATCTGCTTCTGAAAATTTATTTATATTCTGGCCAAGGATTTAATGCAAAATGAGATCTTGTAGGAAAAGGATTGTCTTTTAGGCTGAGTTACACCCAGCCTTCCCCTGGATGCTAGATTAACTAGGCACCCGATTGTTTTGGCCAATTTGTGCTTAACGTATACCTGGGTGGAGAAACCATTTGAACACCTTTTCCTGGTGCCTGGAAGTGATGGGACATATCCTGGCACATGACCGAAGTGGGTAACTGTGGTAAATTGCAACCTGCTGTGAGGAGTTACTCAAATACTGTGGGAATGAAGATATCTGGGATCCTTATTTCTATCCTACACCCGTAGAGTGGCTGGAAACATCACTGTCCCAGCTGTGTGCAAGTTGCTTGGTGGGAATTCAACCTGTTACTGCGGTGCTTTATCATTCCACTTGTGTAAACACCTGTGTTGTGATGTAACATTAACATCACTGCAAGTGGCAGTGAATAAGCCAAAGGATCTGACTACCCTTCTGTTAGTTCCTTATTTGATTTTGCAGTTTGTTTGGTTTTTTAAATGAATATTATTTAAACTGTTTAAAGTAGTACATTCAGGGTAGGAATGGCATGCTCAATGTAGAAGGTAGCTATAGGAAATTACTTCCATGACTTAAATAAGGTAGTCATACAGTCATTGTTTATGGATGTAATTGTTCTGTTTAAAAGGTCCTGTATACTACTCTGTGCAGTGCACATTTAGCAAGTTTGCTACTATATAGAAGAATTAAGTATATACAGTAAGTAAAGGTCTGGAAGTATAGCGTCTGCTGCATCGGCAAATGGGAGTTATGCAGCATAGGCTCAGCATATGCTTCTAAGTGGCTTCTAAGAAGTGTCCGTCCTCCTGGAGAAATGAATCCATGCATGTATTGGAGCAGTGCCTAGGATCTGTATATGAGATATATATCTGGAGTGACGGTATGTTAGTTCCAAACAGCCTAGCAGAAAGACTGCTTTAATGTAAAGTATCTTCCACGTTCTACCTGTATAAAATTTTCAGGTGTAAAAAGAGGACCTAACAAGAAGTCAGGAGGTGTAATTTTGATAAACACAGTTTCATGGTTTTGCTAAACGTAGAGCAGGTGCAAGCTCCTCTTCCGCTATAACACGTATCTTGTGGAGCAAGAAATCCCGGAACGGATCTATTTAATTTCCTGCTTCTGTAGGAAGTTGTCCCTTGTGGTGGTATGCTACTTGCTTTTTGTGTCAATAGCACTTACTAGTCTTTGGAGGGAATCTGAAAGATTTGTATAGAGAACAAACTAAACTCTTCTTAAATATATTTTATAATTAAGAGCACTTCCTTTTCACCCAAGTTGGTCTTTTACTCACCTGTTGTATTTTGACAGGCGCAGTCAGGTGCATTATTTTCTCTAATTTATCTCTGTTTATTAAGGTGTCCTGCTTATAATAGTATTTTTAATAACAAGAGCTAAACAGGAAACTAAAACCTATTTCGAGCTTCTAAATAAGACAACTTAGTTTTTCATTCTGTTTGTGCCTTCCATTCTGTGTGTCATTTTAGTTTGTGTTTGCACCTTCATTGATGATACTATGATGAATCGGTTGTGTCTTCTGTTTTAGGGACTTTATATAGTTCAAGTCTTAATTTAGTACTTTGCTTTAATTATTTAAATATGAACTACAGCTAAATTCAGAACTACAGCTAAATTAAGGAACAAATAGAGTTGGTTTGCTAGAAAAATCAAAACCTTGCAGGAAGCCTATTTTCAGGCTTCATGAGGGTTATTACAAATGATGCAGGCATTCACCAAGAATGGCATGGTTTCAGGAAATTATTTCTTCTGTCAATCCTTTATTTCATCATTTTGATGGACGACACAATGTTGGTTAATATGCAGTTGTTTTTATCTGTAGGCCTCAAATCGCCTTGCAGAGATTGGAATGACTGAAAACAGATTTCAGTAAATGTTGATTGTTTCAACATATTGGTAAACTTGATAATGTTACACATTCTGTTTGACGGCCTGAGGAAGACATACATGTCTTGCTGGACTTCTGTGCAGGGATGAATTTCCCCTTGGGCAAGGAAGAGTCCTTACCTTTAAGCACTTGACACTCCCAGGTTGGGTGGTGCTTGAGAGCGCTATTTGGGAACTTGGCAGTGTGCAACTTTTTAACTGGTCTGGAATGAACTCCAGTATATGCTGTTAAGTGTGCAGACCAAGGTCTGAATTGAGAGTATGTGATTTCTGACTCTTGTGTGAAACTGCAGCAGATGAAATGGCAAAGAAATTACCCATGGCAAATCTGGGAAGCTACAATAAGGGAACTACAACGAAAGACTTAATTTTAATAAATAAATATTAACTGTTGTTTAAAGCCTCTATCCCTTCCAAGATGTACTTGTTCAGCCTGCTCCTCTAAGTAGTATGTACAGATTTGCAAATCATTTCAAGCGCAGTAACCTCTCCCTCCTATACAAAGTCTAAAAGTTCTGGTAACTGGTACACACATAAGCCCAAGCATTGACTGAGCTCATCTTTAGTTTCAGTGGTAGAGGAGTATATTTCTAGAATGTAAAAACAAATCCTTGGTCTAATCGGTGTCACCTGCGATATTCATATTGTGATTGTTCCTGTTGTGCATAAGTCCTGTAACAGGTTCACAGTAAAGCACCTCTTGGTTTTGAAAACCTTGCTGTCCTTGAGGACCATTGTTTCAACATGCTGCCATTCCTCCTGTTCCCTTCCTGCATCTTCTAGACTATCCTCTCCTACTTGGCATGAGCAGGACAGATATTTGCAGCTCATGCGTTTAGCTGGAGGAATATGCACTTTATGCTTTTGGACCACTTGTGAGTTAAATCTTTTTGAAGAGGGTAGGTATCATGGGATTCTTTGCAGATACCAGGGTTCCATTTGTTTTGCCTTCCAGGCCTATAGCATTGTCTGACTGTTTCTTGTCCTCCCCACTGTCAGCTTAAGGGCTGCTGCTATGCCAGCATTCTGCAGAATACATTATTGAACCAGGCGTGTACTCTGTTTTCAGTCTTGCTCAGCTACTGTAAACTCTAAAGGCACTTTGAATTCCCTGGTGAAACCAGTCATAGTTTTCCCTTTATTCAGCAAAGCCATGCAGAGAAGAATGATTCAACATAATAGCATGCTTATTATTCTTGTCAAATCTGGCCACTATTCCACTCTTGCTGAATTTTAATGAAAAACTCTTAGATAATTTTATTAACAGACATTGCAGTCTGGCACTTCATTTATAACAGGCTATCAATGTTTAGTTTGTTCTTCAATTGAAGAGAAGGACTATCACAATTCTGAAGTTTGAGTATTGCTGACTCTCCAGCTAAGAGAGACTCTCCAACTAACAGAGGGTCCAACTCTCCAGTTGTTTGCTAACACTTAAGATTTTATAGAGGTTTATGACTCACATCAAGAGTAGCTTAAGAAATTTCAGTAGTTCTTAATTATTATGTGTATACTATTTTTACCACAAGAGGTTGCTATATCCCTACAGCTTATTCAGGTTCTGCCAGCTGAGCTAGCCTCAGAAAACACAGCTATTTTCTTACAAGGAGGTATACTTTAATCTGTTGAAAAAGTTTCAAAGAAAAAAATAATAGATTAGTTTATGAAAGCATCATTTGGTATTTCACAGAGGACACGACTCCCTAGAAGTTGTAAAAATACAAAGGGCATAATTTGATGGTGACAAAAAGTGGTATCTGATTCCTTCTTCTTCCTACATTCTCTGTGTTCACAGCTGTAGTCAATTACAAATGAAACATAGAACAAGGAATAGGGTGAAGTGCATACTGTATTGGTATCAGGTAAATTTACATAGTTAATTAAGATTTGCTGGTTTTGTAGATGCTTTCATTACATTTCTAAACATGGTTACTTCAGAACAAATTCATTGTTTCATTTACCAGGCAACATTGAAAAGTTGGATACAGCATTTCATATTCCACAGTTAGGTATAAAGGGTTGAAATTTCTGAAACTGACTTGATTTATACACAGTGCTTTTCTCTTGTATTTTGGGTTTACTAATGGTGATTAATTCAGAAGTTATTTTTATGTAAAGGAATGATTAAGACTTTTCCTAAGCTATTATTAAAAATGTTTTATATAATAGTCATCATTTTAGTTGCACAATATGCATTTACTGCATACTGAAATAGAACAGTCACTAAAATGAAGATTGACTTTAAAATTTAAATCCAAACTTCTACTTTCATTGTTCATAACTTTCTTAAATTCCTTCGAGTTTAAATTTTCCATATTTGGTATGGTTTTTCAAAGTTAAAGAATTGGAGCAAACTCTGAGCTATCTTTAAGCTACACAAGCCTGAAATGTTTGTTCTTTATATGTTACTATCAAGAAATGTCAGAAACAATGAAAAGCAAGATTATCTATTAAAAATCCAGCTGAAATTGAAAACTTTTAACTTGGTTTATTCTATGGATCTCAGCCTTAAAAAGTAAAACAAGTCAAAAAGCCAAATTTAGAATGAGATGATTTTGTTGGAGCTGTTCACAGATGTCAGTCAGAGATGGGTAGGCATATAATTGCTTGTCCGCATTGTGTATGCATTTGAACTCTTCCATACAAAAGTCTTTTGAGGTTTCTAAAGAGACTACTTTAACATGTTATGAAGAGCCCTCCAATTATGTTGAAAACTCTAGCTGCTAGTCCTTTAGTAGCAGCCTAAAATTGGCCTTGGTACCTTGAATTGTAATGAATAAAAAGAAAGAAAAAGGGGGTTGGGGAGGGTGGCAGACTGTCCCAAAGCTCTGCAGGCCTTGGCTGTAAGGAATTTAGAAATTTGGCTAGCAAAATTGGATATACTGCATGCATCTGCTTTTTGAAATGCATATACTGTTCTAAACTAATAAGCTCACACTTCACAAACTGAAGAACTTTTAAGTTTGAAGCTAGTAGGGATGGTAAAATGATAAGGAACTCAGAATTTTTTTTTTTTTTTTTTTTTAATCAAGCATACTTTTCCTTTCATGATGAGCAACAAGGACTACTCACCTCTGATATTTTCCCCAGCACACGTACAACCTTGCAGTAGCCTGGTGTATGCATTGCGCCTTCAAACACTGCCAGTGAGGCACAAAGTGTTTTGCTTTTATGGCTCACTGATTGAAAGCAAATTATCATTTAAAGAACAGTCCTTGATATTTGTAACAACAGTGTGAAAAAACACTGTTTTCACTATGCTTTGCTTCCAGCTTGGTGGGGCAAAAAGAAATGTGTGTTCGTGAGAAGGACGTCAGTAGCACTCATCTTTTCAACAGTGTGCTCACAGAGCTGAACTGTAACAACTGAAGAACTCTATTAGGCCTCTTTTGAGAAAGTCTTTCCCAACAGAATCTTCAGAAAAATAAATTAATACTGTATGTCAGACCTATTGCCATAGGACTATAAAGAAAAAATACACTAGTGAAACAGCACAAATTACTAGCCATAAGTACAGCTCTCCTTACTTCCATGACTGTTTTCATCAGACAGATGTTTCTAGTGCTTTCAGCTTTTCAAGACATTAATTGGTTATTTTTTTTTTAATTTTTTTTGTTACATCCTGGGGACTGCCAAAGTATAAGGTGTTACAAGGCATTATTCCCTACAAATCAAAATCATTTTTTTCCCTTGAAACTATTACTGCGTTCAGTATTTTCTACATAGGGATCCATTTCCAGACAAATACTATTAGTAGTTCTTCAATATAAAGCATGTGTCCCTTATTCTATGATTTAGGTTGGAGCACATAATTCATATATGGTAAGCTTCTCATAAACTTTATGATCTGAAAACTTTTTTCCACTTTTCTAAAGTGCATTTTTTGAACTGGTGCTCTATGCTAAATAAATACACTAAAATAAAAAAAAGCAAACAAAAAAAGACCCCAAACAAACCCAAACCCTGTCCTTCGCACCAGTTTACAGTAGTTATTTTGGTACAGGGAAGGAACGGGAGGGAGCCTAAATGGCAAAGAAGAAATGCTAGCTTATCTCAGATTGGTCTCTAGGACATGTTACTAGTGTCGTCTTCCTGCTGCCTTCTTTTGCAGCAATTTTGCTTCCACCATTATATTCTATCATCATACTGTATTTTTTTTCTTCAAATGACTCTGTAAAGAAATTGGAATGCTTGAGTGTCGATAGATGAATTGTCACAGAAGGAGCAGAGAGACAGGAGAACCTAAGGAGATAAAAGGTCTTAATCATTGGACCAATTCTTCTTTCAGAAAAGTGTATATACAGTTTTCACTTATTTAAGTGGTTTATGTGCTAATATATATAAAAAGCTAATTTTGGCACACACAATCCATAGGCAGTCTAGGTAGCCAAATCATCACTTAAAAATCCATGTGTGTCATGTAAAAGATTCCCTAGTTCAGACCTTTAAATGTTTCAGATCATTAGTTCTAATTTCTTAGCATCTAGATATTTTCGTGCATAGGCAATGAGTAACTGCTCACTCATTTTCAATAACTGCCTTTAAAGCTGCCTAAGTTAAGAAGGCTACATGACAAATACTGAATGAACAAGAGTTCTCGTAAGCATAGGGATTTCAAGCAGGAGGCTACATAAAGTGCACTAACATTTCCACCCTACATTTTCCACAAAATTGATTGCTTATTTTGTTGTTGTTTCCTATAACCAAGGGTAATTTTTTTTAAATACTTAGTCTGTTATGTTCCCTTAAAAGATTGCCTGATGTTAATTAGTTCTATTGCTGAAAGTGAGACAGTGTATTATGAATATGATTTCTCTAATTAGTAGCCCTTATCAATATTACAAATATCAGTGGCTCCTTAGGAGTTCAGAGGTGTGACCATGCTGCAGATTACCTGTAGAAGCAAGGCTAGAATCCAAATTCTGCTTGTTCTGAAACTACAGGACTTGCTTTTGGCATCAAGTAGAATCTTAATTACCTGCTAACGTTACTGGGACCTGCAATACACTATTCAGCTATTCTGTTTCTCCTATAACTGCCTCTCTCTCAGTTCATATGACTGTAGACTACTGGTGTAAATACACATTTGAAGAGATGTATACTAGGTTTTGTTCCTCATGCTGCATGTATGCAGTTGGCTGTCTTTTGAGCAGTGCCTATGTATGTGTTCATGGCCCATTACATCTGCCTGGACTGAGTAACATTTCTTTTCTTATTCCAAAGTTTACTACCCATCTCTTGCTGTTTTTCTGATTCACTGGAGCAACAGAAAAGACGGTCTCCCACACAGCCTCCAAAAAAATCATGCAAAAGTTAAATAAGGAATTAGTGCTTATCTGCGGATAAAATAGAAAACTTGTTGGGTAACTTAGATCTAATGTTGCAAATCTTTACCTGTGACTTAAAATTGCTTTAGCACTCTGTGTTCTTTGTCAGTCTAGCTTCTGTAGTGAGGTAGGAGATGGACTTCTTATGTTTTTCTTTCTTTTCTAAGCAGCATCTGTTTTTGTGTAATGAAGCTATGTGGATTCTGGCTAAAAAGTAATACTTAAACAGAAAATCATTCAGGTATAAGCATATATTCACAGAGTAAGTCCCTGCCCCTTTCACTTTGACTTTAGAAGAGCAATTCCTATGATAAATGATAAGGCTTATTTGTTGTCCTACCTCCCTATGCCTTTCAGAAGTGTACTCCTGACAGACAGACAAGAAAACAGCACCGCTAATGCCGAGTACTCCAAGCTGCTGTCTGTAAGACCAGACCTTACACAGAGGTCACTTTCCAATAATTTTTTTAAAAAGTACATAATGGAAGGAGTTGGGAATAGGTGGACAGAATGGGAGCAAAGTATAGGGAAGGACAATAATTGAAATTCAGCTGGAAAACAGTGGACAGGAAGGAGCACAGGGAACAAATTAATAATGGAAGCAATTGCAATAAATGTAAGGGCATTTGGAATATTTTAGTTGATACCGCTGATTATTATCTTTTACTATTTATGCTATTAACACTTTTACAAAGTAGCATCTACGCCTAAGGGAGCTGTTGACAAACAAGTATCCTAAGAGATTAAACATCACAAATACGGTAAGTTCTGATGTGTTATCAGTGAAATTACTGAGGCTCTGTACAGAATCTGCTGTGGACAGCAACTGCAAGACCTAAGTTGGTGCATGTCATGATCATAAAGTAGTTTGACATAGGTGTTGTTTGCAACTTGATATTAAGCTTCACTCTTGTTTTGCCCCATAAAGCCATGTGACCAACTTCTAGCCTGGTTTCATAGGGAAAACAGGCCTATATGTAATACCTGCGTGCATACCTACTTGTACCCCTTCCTCTCCTTCCCCACTAGCTTTGCAACCAGTTGGTTCATTTCAAGTAAAATTGACTGAGAGTAATACTTCAATGAAATGGTGTTAGTGGAAAACAGGTCGCTGAGTTGAGACTACCTCCTACTATTCTCCCACTATGCAAAGGTGGCATCACAAACAAAAGCAGACAGAGACATCAGATAACTGCATACTGGATAGACATTATGAATGCTACTTTTACAGACAAAAAACATAAATCAGAACTTAGACCTTCTTAGACATCTGCAAATCCAGCAGTCACAAAGCTATTGAATATAAGGTGGTGTTCATTCTACTAGTTGTAGAACAAGTTGTTTTCTTAAAATCAGTAAATTGAGAATTTTCTACCAAATTATTGTTTTGCATGAGAATTAATCTGACAGGATAAAAGCAGTTACATTGAAAGGAAGTTCTTAAAATTTACAAAATCATCTTCTTTGAAGGAGCCCTCCAAAACCAAGAATTGAAATAGTAGAAAAAGCTTTTGAAACTACTAGAAATTTGCATGAGACTGAGGACAGCCATAACCTTTGTGAGAAGAAAAAAAAAGGAAGAGCTGAAGAGCGTTTCAGTGGCTGGGAATGGACAAATCATCTGAACAAATGAGTGGAAGGAGTAGAGGGCAGAACAGTTAAAGCAGAAAATCAGCTGTGGGCTAAATTCTTCCTAAAAGGAAGCTACTGATGAGAGCAAAAATCTTTATGTTGCTGGTATCAAAAACATTGCTCTATTAAGACAAATAGGGAAGCACTAAAATCAAGCCCTAGGTAAAAATACTGTGATTCTGAGCTTTCCTGTGGAACAGCAGGACCTAAATCCAATTGACAGTAAATACTATTTCAAAACTTCTGCGTTTGTATACAGAGGAAGAGAGAGTGAGCAATGGACCTGATGAGGAATAGATCCCAGAACGGTGGAGTCATAGCTTAGTTTTTTGTCTCAGATTTCAGAGACACAGACAAAATAGTAAGAGTCTGCCAGAACGAAGACATTTCCTCTGAGAGAAAATTCCTTTCTTCCTAGACGTATGCCTCACCACATAGGCAAAACGGAGGGAAGAGAATGCGATGAAGAGGGTTCTCCACCAGAAGAAAAGCTGCTGGCTGAGTTGCACACAGCATCCTACGCTTGTTTTTGGGACAAGTCTTCAGCTACTAAGCTGCTGAAGTCACAATGAAAGAAGGGTAAGATAACTAATTGCTCTGCTGTTGTAACCCTGAGAGGCTTTGTCTCCATGTTACTGTGCTCCTCTAATACCATACAAGGCAATCATGTCAAATGTTCTTGAGAGGGTGCTCTTGTATATAAGCCTGTAACTTGTTTCTGAACACATATATGGATTCTCTTTTATATCCCTTACAGGCACATTGAAAGACACTCTGTGAAATATGTGCATAGTGTAGAAAATGTTCTAGAATACTCTGGTACTGTAATAATTAATTTGCAGTTAAATTCAGATTTAGTTTTTAATGATTTTAGTTTTTCAAATTACATACAAAAACAAATAATAGTTTGTCCAGCAAACCCTTACTATTATTTATAAATGTATTTTGGATTGTCCCTACATTTTCCTTTTTTGGTGTGAGGAGGACTCATTTTGTAATTAATTAATGTGAAACTATTGTAGAAATTGTGTAGGGAGGCTAAGCACTTAGGCTTCTATGTGGGGAATAGCTGGAGTATTGGACATTTGGGGTGGGAAAGGCAAGCAGTTTGAGGTTGGGAGAGAAAAACACATCAGATGAGTATTTCTGCTAACATTATCAACTGTTGTGCTCATAATGATGGTGTTCAAACCATCACTGCTAAACCTGTCTTAATACTTAAAAAACTCTTTAAACCCATTAATGTGAGATGGTTATCTAAATGTTAAAAAAACCCAGCTAGAGACAATGCTGTGTAGTGGCTACTTTGATATAGCTCATTGGAGTTACCACGGGTAGCATTGACCTCAGTTAGGTGCACTGAAGTAAAAATACGGTACCTCATTTTCTTTCTCCTAAGCCCCTTTTGAGCCATCTTGTCGAGGAACTAAGTATTTTAACATTCTTACTGCTAGGCGTCATCTTCAGCCTTCACATCATTTTTGCAGTTCTCTTCTGCACCCTCTCTAATTTTTTAGTACCTGGGAAAGTATGGATAGAGAGACTGGAAACGGTGTTCCGCTGCTGGCTTTACCAAAGCTGTATTCAGAGGTAATACCACCTCTCTGCACGTGTTCGCTAATCCCTTGTTTATACAGGCAAAGGATGCACTAGCTTTTTTTTGGTGCAGCAACATTCGTGTTGTGTGGCTTTACTGTTAGAGCCCCAAATCCTTTCAAAGCTGCTGCTTTCCAGGGCGGGGTACGTCCCTTTCTGTATCGCGGGCAGGGGCCACGTTCCTTGTTCCTAAATGTGCGCTTTCCAGTCTGGCTGTTGTAAATGCCTTGCATGGCCCAGCTTGGCAAGTCGTTTGGATGACTCTGAGAGATCTTCTCTCGTTATTGTTTACATCCCACCCATCCTTTTGTCCTTTGCAGCTCTTATACTCAACGATGTAATTATTGTCAGGTTACGGATCACAAAGGCCGAGTTATTTGAAGTGCGATCACCACACCTGCACCCTCTGGGACACGGGCCTTCTGCGTGGCTTCCCACCCACGTCGGTGGCGGGGCTGGCTCCCCGGGGCCGGGTCCCCTTCGGAGCAGAAGTCCCACAGACCCGAGTGGCACTTGGGAGTTTTCGCAGCCTGGTTGCGCTCTTCGACATCCAAGCAAACTGGAAGAAGCGCGATAAAAAGGCTGCAAGGACGAGTAGGTGTTGAGGGGTTTCGAGCAGCGTCCGTCTGAGGCAGTGCAACAGGCTGCCGGGCCCGAGTCCCGGCCTTGCGGAGCCGCGGCAGCTGAGGCGATTTTAGCGCCTCTCGAGGAAGTTTGTTTTCTAGGGGCTGAACCGCTCGCCTTCGGCGGAACGCGGCCTTTCCCGGGGCTGCCCCCACTCCCCCCACAGGCGGCGGAGGGCGGGCACCGCCCGGGCGCGCCCCCCCACCCTCGCCGCCGCCTGAGGAGACCCGGGCGGCGCGCGGCGGTCCCGTGAGCCGCGGAGTCCCGGCGCGGGGCCATGCTAAGGCGGCTGCGGGACCTGCCCCGCCGCCCGGCCCGGCCCGGCCTTGCTCGGCTCATGTTCTTCCATGTGTACATACACACATCCATGCACAGGACACTACTTCCAGTTCTGTTCAGCATTCAGACACACAG
>JANHGO010000071.1:68048803-68088080 GCA_024606505.1 Aquila spilogaster
GGGTCCTTGTGTCTCTCTGGCCTCAGTGGCTTCTGATTTACCAAGATTTAACTCCCAGCAAGGCTGTTTTTGCAAAATGACTGCAAACATGATCAGGAAAGCACAAACGTTCCTTGCAATATGTCATTAGCTGGCCAAAACTGAAAGGATGAAAAGATCTCTCCTCTCTTGGGTTACCCCAAAGGGTTTTGTAATTCTGTTCTTCTTTCTGCCAGCCACCAAGGCAATATATTTTGCTCTCTAAGATCTATAGGCATGCCACATCTCTTAGGAATGACCTTGTCTTAATAATCTACCGTAATCATAGAATCATTGAATATCCCAGTTTGGAAGGGACTCGTTAGGAGCACTGAGCTTTACACATTTTCTCACTTCCTAAATTTTTTAAAGCGTATTCTTAAACATTGGGGCGCGGCGGGGCCTGGGCCGTGGCCGGGGCCGTGGCCGTGGCCGGCACAGGTGGGGGCAGGGCAGGGTAGGGCAGGGAGGAGCGCGGACAGGCGCGGCCTGAGGGGGCCGGAGGGTCCGGGGGCGGCCGGCGCGGGGCTGGCCGGGGCTGGGGCCGGGGGTCCGGGTCCCGGGGCCGGCGGAGCGGGCGCTCCCGCAGGGGCGAGGCCTGGCGCTGCCTGCGCGGCCGGGATTTCCGCCTCCCCCGCGCACACACACACACACACACACACTCACGTTTCTGTGACTAGTACGGTTTTCCTTCCTTTATTAGCGGAGTTTCTGGAAAAAAACGGTCTTGCTCTTGGGAAAGCTTGATTTCTTTGTGGTTACTTGTTTCTGCTAGTAAAATGCGAAGAAGACCCTGCTAAGAACAGGAAACGTGCCGCGACTGTCTCGTTAATAGTATGGCAGCGAAAGTTAACGAATATGGCAAGGATAGCCGTGCGTTATTAAGTCTGGTCTGCGGGAGATTCTGTGTTCTGGGCGGCGTTGGCAAGAAGGGAGATGTTCAGCTACTTACCTGTGTAGACCCGAATGGAGGGTATGTGGGCATGTGTGTATCCCTTGGTGATGACCTTGTTCTGATTACTAAAATAGAAGGTCCTGCCCTTGTGGTCGTCAGCATCACCTGCTATGATTTCAAGAATAAAATGATAAAACGATAATTTGATTTGTCTTTTAATATGTCAGCTACTAATGATGTATAGTAACCCTGTATTTTGTAGCATACTTTCTAAAGCTTTCTGATTTCTAAGTAGTGTTGTTTCAGTTACTTGTTTGCCCTAGCATCATAATGCATATTTATTGGACACAGAGTAAACTGGGTCTTAAACAATTGTTCTCAAAAATAGAATGTAAATGGAGACACCTTTCTGTGAGGATGAGCCTTCAGGGGGAAGAAAATGGGTTTAGATATGCTTCAGTGTGGTACTGTGTGGGTCCCCTCAACCCTGTTCTTTGCTTTGTACCCACCTCCTTTTCACCCTCTGTGGCAATGTGAAAGTGGCACTCGTCTGGTCTGGTTCAGAGGTTGTGTTTTCTGACTCATGAAGCAAACGCTGCTTTACCATTTGGAAAGCTAACAGTTGGGGATGTGGGAGGTTTGCTTTGGGCTTCTGTCATTGCTGGGTGTAAAGCAGTTTGCAAGAGGTGTACTGGTTTAGAGTATGTTACATGTTTTATTCAGCCAGGCTACTTCAGAGTTTTCCAGGGTTATTCAGTACAAGTGAAAGTCCTGTGTTAGCTCGTATTTTTGATAGCTGTTGCTTAAAAATAGCCTGATGCGTATGATATTAAAAATACCAGGGAATAAGGCAAATAAATGTGATACCTTGGATCCTACAGACTTTCCTGCCACTGTAGTTTGCTATGCAGCTGCCAAAAATGAACCTTTCCCATTTGTTCTGCTCTGACAGTTAAGTGCTGGAAAAATAGCATTATTAAATAATGCTAGTAAACATGGTAAGCACAAACACAAGAGCTTCATTTACATGGATGCTCTAAAGTGCTGGCTGTCTTGCTTTCTCGGTTTAGCTAACCATTGGAATGTCCAAATGGTGATGAATTATGTCAGCTTTAGAGCCAAAACATATTTGGTTCAGGGCCAAAGTTGCTCAGCTTCCCATAACAGTCTGTAGGAAAAAAGACATTTTGTGTGTCTAACCACAGTCCTGAAGTTGATGCCATAGCAACTTTGTGATCTGAGTATATACTTCTGAAGACAGCTAAGCAGTATTAGCAGAGTTGTTCTGTTTTTCTTTAGCTGAACTTCTTACTGTCATCAAGATTAAACCTTTCTTTGAAGATGAAAGATTAATCAGCAAGCCTTCAAACTCTTCTGTGTGTAAGAACATCAGCCTGATCTGTTGGTTATTTGTAATGACACCCATAAACATCTGTAAGTTGCGATTTATATTAATGGCTTTAAAATTAAGATTTTTTCTGTAGAGATGCTGTTTTGACTAAAAATTGGTATTTCAGGCTCTAGATCTAGGAGTTGATCTTCATGTTTTCCAGAAAAACAGAGAAAGGTCAGCTTTGGGTTTTGTGTGTGGGTAAAGTTTGAGAAAACTGTGTTAGTTCATGTCTTTCAGTTGCTTTCAGCTCCCAAGACTTAACATGGAGGTTGGAGAGTTTATCACAAAGCTGTGGCAATGGACAAAGGAAAAAAAAGCATATGGCCTAACAAATATATAAGGTCTTATTTTTTAAAAATATGTTTGTGTATAGGAGGTACCGCTGTTAGAAAACTGACTTCTGAGTAATAAGTAAGGCATAGTATAACACCAAACTGAAAAAAACCCAAAAGCAAGCACTGAAACAGTCTGTGATCCTCACTGTATTTGGTTTTGTATTTAACGTTTTTAGTTTGAAAAGTGCCCTGTTTAAAAAATGAAAAAACCCTCAAAAACTAAAAAAGGAAAAAAAAAAAGAAGTAGTTTTGGTGGGACCTCAAACTCTCTGATCTTGTCCTGAAGGGAAGTAAATAAAGGAATCAGTTGCTCATTAATACAAAATATCTATTGTGTGGCCTAATATTAATGTGTCTACTTCCTATGCTCTCTCTTACTGCCTTCTCCTTTTAAAATTGTTTAGTATGACTGATTAAATCCTTCAGTATTTATTGTATTTAGGAAATTCTATAAGGATATTTCAGCATGCTTACCTGATTAGATTATTTATCTACGTATAAAATATGCTACAGAGATAGTGAGATGCTCTCTGTTCTGTATTTAGCCTCACCATATAGCTTTAAGATTCTAGTGCAGCATACCTTTCCTGCTTACTTAGGATGGAGACAATTTTAAGTAGGGAGAGTCTGAACTGGAACACAGGTTTTCTGCCATCCAGTTTTGTGCTTCATCAAAATAGCGTGCTTTTGATCTCCTTATGATAGCTAAAATGTCCTGTTGCTTTCCTGCCCCCGCCCCTGGCTTTCAGCTTCATAAAGAGACTATTCCTTCAGAGTTTGCTCTATAGTTATTTCAGGTTTCTGTGCTGTATAGGTGATACATCACTGTATAGATTTCTTTTTCATCCATCCTTGTCACTCCTGCATCTTGAAATATATGCATTGTAGTTCAAGTTAATGTAGTGACTTTAACTTTTTAAAGGCCTGTTTCTCTTGCCATGTTTCGGGAATTCTGTTTTTGTTTCCTCCCCTCTGCTCACTGAGAGGAGGCCTGTTAAGCTGTAGGGTTAATCTGTAAAGGCACTGTGGTACTGTAATATTAAACTTTGTGATGTCTTAACTTCAGTGCTTGGCCTCCCTGTATAATGTATGGAGATGTTCCTGTGCCTAAGTAGTATTTGTAAGAGTCTGGAAGCAGAAGACCAGGTAACAAAAAGTGTCTTATTAGAGTGAGTTAGTTCTCCATTGCGTGACTGGGAGTAGTTGCTGGAATATGTACTTTATTTCCTGAGGTAGTGCTGTCTCCAATTTAGTATTTCACTTACTTTCTTTTCTCTTCTTGATCTGGAATAATAATTTCTAATGAGGGTGCCAGTTTGAAAACAGAAGTTCCGCTAGTTTGTTGGATGAAATGCCTTGCAGATCAGCCAGCTTGCCAGATTTGAAGTGTCTCCTCATCAGTGTCTTGTCGTGTGGGATGTCAGTTCTTAAGTGTTCGCAGAGAACAGTTTGCTAGGTTTCATAGACTATATAGTGCTTTCAGTTTGAGAATCTCGCTGGGTCTTAAAGAGGGATCAGTTCAGCGATCTCAGTAAATGAGTTCTTTGCATAGCCATTAACAGAAATTTAGATGTCTTTGAGGTCAAATCAAGAGCTGCTTTTAGGATCTTGATGTTGGTGAAGTTGGTGGCAATGTTCAATAAATTATTGCGGATTTGACCATTTTCTGTAAATACTCTGTGTCAACAGATGTAGGGTTTATGGTTTTTTAGTGTTTCCATGGTGACTTATTTGGTGAAGTATTTCTTGGGCACTTCTGCAATCCAGATGACCAGAATGATTTTGGGAACAGGGCTGATCTTTAAGTCACCTAATTCTTCCTCATGTGCCTTGGTGAATTCAGCTTTATCTAGACATGTATGAAATTGTAAAACTAGGTGCAATTTAGCATTCTAGTGATCTTAAATATTGTAACCACGGAAGGTACAAAGCTACAGATAGGTATTTTGAATCTCTCTGTGCATTTTTTTTTTTTTTTTTAATCAGCTGCCTTAAATTCATGGTGTTGCTTTAAAGTTAGAATTTGTGAATTATCAATAAATGCGGATTCCCATGTTTTAGATTTCTGAAATAGAGGGTGGTATTAAAAGAGGAGAAACTCCATAGCCTCTGGTAGAATTGTTCACAGTCTCATTTTGGCCTGCAGTAGAATTTCTGCTCTGATTAGTGATCCAAGTATTACTCAAATTTAACACTTTTTTTTTTTTTTTTTTTTTTTTTTTTTTTTTTTTTTTTAGAAAAAAATGCATTGTATTCCAGCACTGTAAGAATTAACCTGTCAAAGAAAAGTGCGCAAGGTGCATGTATGACACGTACTGCATTGCGGAGGAAGTGAAACAGTTGTACTGGTGGAGTAGGAATGGCCTGTGTGGGTGGTCTCAAGGAGCCACATTGGCAAATGCATCTTGAGACAGTGGTGGTCATGACTGGAGTCAGTAGCTTGAATGTTCAGCCTCCTTCACTTCAAGTTGTTTCTTACCCTTTCCCTTCTACCTGTGTATTCCCCCTATCTAGCTCAGACAAATCTGTAATTAAAATATTCAAGAGTTAGCATGTTTGTAACAAAGTCTGAAGACTTTGTAAGGAGTCTTTTTGGCTTAATCCAAGCTACTGCTGTGGTTAGTCCTCTAATTTGGAGAGGAAAGCATGCTTGGCCATATTGGGGAGCCTTGGCTTCTGGTTGAACTTCTGACTTCCTCTGTAAAGGTCGCTCAATTTTATATACATTCATTGAATTAGCAACTGTTATTAGTGCTCCTGTTATCTGTACCTGGTGGCATATAAAGTGCAATTTCAGAAATGTGTAGTGTGAAAGGGTGAGGGGCTGCTACTTGTTTGCTGCGTATTTCTCATATTTGATAATTAACAGCTTTAAAAACAGAGGTGCCTGTAAAACGTTTGCTGCATTGCATTGAAGTTGCGTATATGGTGCGGATTGGTTTTCTTGGTTTGTTTTTGCTTTGTTGGTGGGGTTTTTTTACTTGGTTTGTTGGGGGGGGGGGGTTCTGGTTTGGCTTTTTTTTAAGACTAGATCTTAGTCTTGGTTAAATTTAGATCCAGCAGGAGAGAAGCTGGAACTTGTTAGCAACACAGGAAACGCCCTGAAAGAAAAGCGTTTGATGTGTACATTTGTGTGTAAATGTGAACTCTGCAGCTATATGGCTGGAGTTAGACTGTGGGGAGCTCTGTTTAGTTTAGAATAGTTTCGCATCTTTAAATGTTGTGTTAGGTTCTGGTAGAACTTTGCTGCCATGTGGTTGATATAATTAAGTATTAATTGTTAAATATCTATGACTTGTCAAAAGTTGGTAGTTTTAAGTGAGATTCAAAGCTATTGCACTTAAAATAGCCGAGGTGTTTAATTGCTGAAAAGACAGAGTCCAGATGAAACTGCTTCAGCTTTGCTTCATCTGGACAAATGTTAGAATTTGAGTAGTCTAAAGATTGTGCTTTTCTTCTTTCAGTCATTTACAATGAAACTAATCCATTTCTTTCTTAACAGATGTCCTTTCCTTAGAATCTGTATTTCTGACCATACTTCAACAAGTTAGGATTTGAACAATATACAAGTGAGAATAAATAGAAGCAAAATATGACCTTTGCTTTTTGAAACCTAAATGAGATGGAAGTTGCTAGAGAGTTTAATGTGTGGGTTGGTTTTGGTTCGGGCTTTGTTTTTTGCCTTTTGTGTGTGTGTGTGTGTGTGTGTGTGGTGGTGTTTTTGAACAAGAATGAATTTTGGAAGGAGGCTGTTCTTGTGTTTTACACCAGAAATGCCTTTGAGTTGAGTTGACTATTTAGTTAATATGCTTCAAGGTTTGTTTTACACTGGGCTAAATTCCTACTGAGGTCACAAAGGGATTTTTTTGTGTTAGTAAGGACTGAGTTCCTGGATTTTTGAACAATATTTGCCAGAAACTGAAAGTTTGAAGAAAAGAAGGAGGAATATTACTGCCACAAAATGTAGATATGGTTTTGCTATGACAAAGTAAAACTTTCAGCACTTCCCAACCACTGATACAGAATCTTTGTACGCATGCAAGAATTACTTAGAAAAGTTCAAGAGACAATGTGAAGACATCAGGGGAAAGCTTTGCTTTATCCTCAGATAAATTATACTTGGCAAAGGTAGGAGTATAGGAACGTTGTGCCTTCTAGCACGGTGTACCAAACTAATGTACAGTTTCAGAATTCATTGATACATTTAAAACTCTGGGGATACAGAGCTGGTGTGTATAGAGTTTTTGTTTATTCTGTCTAGGCTATTTCTTGTGCCACTGTGGTACACTACCAGATGTATTTTCTGCAAGTTTGCAGTAAGTCAATCAGTGAGTGACGGGAGAACTTCTTATAAAGTTTTATATTCAATCAGAGGTACTAGGCCTATTTTGAAAGTTTTGGGAAAAAATGATCTAATTAATGTTGGGTTGGTTTTTTTTTTTTCCTGACCAAAAATGCTGCACTTTGTCTTTAAAAGACAATACAGAAAGGAGGACAAAAGTGACATGAAGTTATTTTGTTCTGCTAGAGTTCAAAGCTTTGTAAAAGTCTGTACCAGAGGAATATATGAAATGGTTTGTTAGAGGACTTTTTTCTTTTTCTCCCCCGCCCCATGCGGAGGATTCTTCCAAGGTGCTTGCATCCTCTGCTGCAGTGTGTAGCGTCAGAGTTCTGTCCTGGATCGCGCTGGGGAAATGGGCTTCTTGAGAGAGCTCATTTTATTAGTAAAGTGTTCAAAGAATCTGGCTAACTGGCATCTGAGAAATCTGACACTGTCCCTCAATCTAGTAGAAACAAGATTCTTGTCTTCCTATTTTCATCATGTCTGCTAATAGGAAAAACAAATGCTTTTCTCCTTAGTGAGCCTTGCTTGAGCCTCCTTTCCTCAGTTCTTAGTTTTCCCCAGGAGAAAAATTGAATTTTGTTTCTTTGCAGTTTTTCTTCTGTTCGCAGGATTTTGAGCTAAGTGAGTTCTTGTTGGTGTTACATCTATTCTCTTCATAAATCAGTGAACTCAGCTCATTCCATTTACATGGGACTTGCAAGCATCCCATTAACAGGTTAAGGTGAGGCAGTATATACTGTCTTCGCAAACATGTAAAGATTTACAAAGACCTAAGATTTTAATGAATAATTTTTTTTTTTTTTTGAAGGATACAAGTTTGTATTCCACTACTAGATAAATTCTGGTTGTGAGATTTAATTTTTTTTTTTTTTTTTTTTTGACACTTGCCTGCAGAGGGAATACTTTCTGGCATCTGAATTAGAGGCTTTAGCGGTGTTTGGCTGTTTAATTACTGAAAGCAATAGGACAACTGTAAAATTTTAATAAATATGGGCTTGTCAGGTATTTCATATTTTTGGTGAGAACATGTAAGATCTTGTCTACCCCAGGGAGTTCCTGCAGAATGAGGCAGGGTGTGAATGTGAAGCACTTCTCCCCTTGCATAGACAAGCCTTTAATTTTTCTTCAAGAGCAAACCCTGGGATGTTCCGTGTATATTCTTGTCCCTGGTTTGAGCTCTGTAGTGGACTTACAGCTGACAAGGAATAATACCTAAAGCGTGTATCTAGTTCATGTGAATAATCTCATTGATATCTGTGGTCTACTTGTGTAAAGAGAATACATACATGCTGGGTTGGGGCAGGATTGGAGGGCTTGCTTGTAAGCCTGTTGTGGTAGATACTGCCTGTCATAAATGTTCAAACAGAGCTTATTTTAACACTGTAAAAAGGTCTCTTGATGCTACTGCATTGCACATTAAAATGAAAAGTGCTTTAAGGGAAAAGGAATTGGAAGAATGTGGATTTTAAGAGTGTTTCCTTGTAGTTTACACTACAGAAGAATGCCTCAGTCTTGTCCATAAAATAACATAATCAAGTAACTAAAAACAGAAGGTTTACATTTCACAGAGAGAAAAAGGTAGCATCCCAGGATTTGAGATGGGGGAAGTTGGGAGGGTAATATTTCTGCTTTGCCACATTCCTATGAGTGAGATTTCAGGAGACAGTTGAGCCAATCTAACAGTTTGTTGTGATTCAGAGGAGTGGTTTTCCTTCCTTCTGTACCTGTCATGAGATCCTGCTCTTTTTCCTGTGTCATCTCTGTTGCTCATCTGACTCTGCAGTGCAGTTCAGCAAACACATAGAGAACTATTCAGCGCTGGCACAATGCAGCAGAAATATACAGCTGACCCCTTTGGCCACCTTGTAAAGACTTGCCCATTATAACCTTGAGCAAACTGGTTTTTGCTCCTCTTAAGTAAAATGGAAATAAGACTACTAACCTCCCTGCAGGCTGTTATGAGCTGTAATATGTTTTGAGATGGTCTGAGGAAGAAGAGGTAGTATATAGAGATGCCTCAGATACATTCTGATTCACGTACCTTCTAGATTATGTAACTGAAATGTCTAGTCTCTAGGCAGCCTCAAGAATGTTAATGTTAAATTCCCAAGTTTGCCAAATTATTTTATCCACTTAGATTACTGCTTTATACCCTTTTTTTGTGTGTGTGTGTGTATGTGTAATTGTGCTAACATGTCCTGGACAGCAGTAACAGTCCCAGTATGTTTGAGCCTTGTGTTCCTGTTTATTTCTGTGTTTTAGGGTCACTTAGGAGTTGCATCTTGCTCCTTTTTTTGGGGGGGGGGAGCATTTGTTGACAGATCCGTTTAGGCAGTTGCATTCTCTGAAGGAAATAACTCTGTCTGCATTGCATTTTTAATACAGGTTTCCAAGATTTTCTTGTATGACTTGTCCTGCTTGAGCAGGGGTGGTCTGGACCAGATGACCCCCAGAGGTCCCTTCATTCTGTCATCAGTCATTCTGTTACTCTACCCTAATTAAGGAAGTCTTAATGAGTGTTGTTACTTTTTGTCATTGTGGGTATTTCGAGCTGTTGTTCAACACATATTACCTCTAGTAACTGAGGCTAGAAAATAAATACCCTAATGAAGAAAATATCATCAATTTGAAACCAGAGTAATATATTTTTAAATTCACATTAAAACCTCCAAAAGTGCTTACTTAATAATAGATAGGTTCATCTCTATTTTTAGGCCTGTGAAGCAGGAAGTATATCATGTATCCTTTGTATACAGAGTTTGGATGGAGCTCTGCATTTGATTTCTGGCAAAAGTGAGTGGCTGTGATTCCCAGCCATTTCATGATCAGGTATTTTATGATTAGGGATTACAGAAAATACACTGTCCCAGAATTTCTAAGGATATCTGACATGGGGAAAAAAATAGACCAGAGCATGCACCTGTATTGGACATCAATGTCTAAAACAGAGAGACCTGTATTGTTAGGAGGAAATTATTAGTAAAACGGGAGGAGAGGGACAATTTTTGATTTTTGAAAGAGAAAAATTCCATGAAAAATCAGAGAATAAAATCCTGACAATAATCTGGTAGGATGGATGAAAGATATAGGAGATCTGGAACTAGATATGATAAGGAACTAAAATTAAAAAAAGCTTTTACAGCACCTTCTCAGCATCATTCAAGGAAATACAGCTGTCTATATTAGTGTGACCTTTTTAGAAAAAAAAAAAAATGTCAGGCATACTAGATTCATTGGAAACTTGGAAAGTAGCTGTGATAATGAAAAAGCCACCTTTTCTGTGTTCTGGACATAATACTGACTTTGACAGCTTTGCTTAGTCTGTTGCTAGATTTATCGAAGGGGTCTCCTGTTGCAGCAGTCGGTCAGGGACAGTTAAGCTACAGGGTGGCACTTCTTCACGTCTCTGAGCAGCCAAGCTGTATTAAAAGGAGCGCTGGGCCAGAGAAGTGAAGTTGCTGAGGCTGTCGCCATTAGGTGTGTGAGGGCCTGCAGCGTGCAGTTACACCAACAAAACTGCTCCCTTGCCAGTCTGCTTCACTCGGATGGGGATGATGATACTTCGTTAATGCCATTGATGGCTTTGCTGGTGTAGTTTCCTTAATGTATCAGTAAAAGTATCCAGGAATAGACCTAGCTTTGGTTTCAGTGTAGGAGTGAAAGTTGAACAGCTGGCCGGTAGGAGAACTGATGGTGTACCAGCATAGAGAAACTGAAGGGAGCTGTACTGCTGCCCCCTCCACTTGTAGATTCACTTCGGTGGTGTTTTCAAAGTTCACATTCCTTAGTAAAGTGACTGTCAGCTATCTCAAAATTTTATCCTCTTCTGAGAGATCTTCTCAGCATCTGTAGTGATCTGCCCTGCTGAGTTACCTGCAACCAGAGACAGGGCTAAGGACTCTGAAAGGAAGAAAACTGTGGGGCGATGACTTTTGGCAGGCAATGTACGGTGCAAGTACGTATCGACACTCTGTAAATTCAGCAGTGTTTTGACTGGTCCCCTTTTCTGTTGTTGCGTAGAATAATTCTGCTTTTCAATGGATGAAAGAGATGGTGGAAGAAGACTTCACTTCTAGACACTAAGCATATATTTTCATATTATGTCCTACAGTATTTTCCTTGAGTTATATGCATCAACTAATCAAATACTGCCAAGTTTCACTAGTGCCTGCTTTGGCTTGGTATCAAATGATTTCATTTAGCATTTGGAGGGAATTTGTTTTCTTTTTCTGAAAGGATCATCAGTTAGTCTGTTAAAAGTCTTTGGAATTCAGTGATGATTTTTTCTTTTTTTCATGTACAAAGTGGCACCACTGTCAGACTAGATACAGTAGATACAGCAGGTGGCATTTTAGGTGTACAAAAACATGCCCTTTTTAAAAATGTGACAGAAGACAGTCATGCTACGTGTTTATATGTAGTCTGGTGGTAGAATCATTTCACTTTGAGGTACAGTAAACTTTCTTCGAATCTGGAGCTGTCTAATGGTTTTTTTTTTTCCTTTGTTCTTGTTTTGGTTTGTTATGTGTAGCTTTGTAGACAAAAGAAACAAATATGGAAATTAATGTGTTGGACCACATGCTATTTTAATATGTCCAGAAGAGACCCGTGGTGTTAGATCACTTTGAAGTCACTTTTTTTTTTTATATTGCCTAGAGTACTGTTTTGAGAGCTCCCTTAGCTTACCAGTGTACTCCACTGAAATTCTCAAGACATTACTCATTTAGGTCAGGTCTAATTTTGGAAAAGAAAGTCTGTGATTATTTTCTTTTTCTTTTTCTTTTTTTTTCTTTTTTTTTTTTTTATATATATTGAGGCTGATAAGAGCTTGGTTGGTGTTCTTCGGACTGAAAAGGAACAGAAGTGGCCACTTCGCAAGATCTGAGTTACACATCTTAAATCTGAAGACAACACTCTGTGCAGGCACATAGGATTTGTGGATAGGTTTATGTAGGATTTTTTTATGTATAGGATTTCTCATCTGCAGTATCTGGGAAGTTGAACGTGTTAAGCAAGTTGAAAGTGAAACTTAATAACTTTATCCCCCTTGCTATTGGTTTACCCTGATGTTTCCTTCTAATAAAGTATTTTATGATATTAAATCCCTTTACATGGGACAACTTCCTTCCCTTGAAGTTTTAAGGTGGTTGAAATAAAGCGTGATTTATTTGTGAGCTGTAGCCTAAAAGCCACAATAAACAAGCAGATGGTTGTTCACCTGTCTCAGCTGCAGCAGTTCATTTGCTAAGCTTATGGATTTTAGTGCTATTTAGTAAGTCTAGGAAGGTTAAGTCATTAGTATTCAACCTTACTGGGTGGACCTTATAATCTTCTCAGTAGTGACATGTGAGGGAAATGTAGCCCTTGGCTACTCACCCATTGTGTGACTGGAGAACTTGTCTGTCCTTTGAGGGGAGTCTGAGTAGAAAAGGTGTGACTTAAACAAAACTGGGTTTTGGTTAAGCTGATTCTGTCCTGGATTATGACAATAGACAAATTTTGTGTATGCTATCTGATGAGGAAGCAGTGACCATCTTAAAAGAATGTCCTGTACCAAAAGTTGATGATAATTCAACTGTCATGATGTCATTTTGCTGTCTGCTAAATGAAATTTGGTCTTTTTCTCCTATGGAGGAGAGTATAAAAATTGCATGCACAGCTGGAGGAGGCAGCCGTGTGAGTTATAAAGTGTGATGAATCCAATATGCCAGGTAGTGTTCCTGAATCAGCTGGTAGGATTATGTTGCCTTGCGGACGTGAAATGATCTGTCATTGCGCTCAGAATTTTCATGTGGTGAAGACATCGCTCCTGGTGCTGCAGGAGAAACTGTATTCTTCCCTTTACTGCAGCACAAAGAAGAGAGGATCCCTAATCAGAAGTAGGTGTTGGAGCCCTTTGAAAATCCTGCCCAGAATTATTACAGATTTGATGCCTGGCCAATCAGTTTGGTACTGTTATATGAAGTTTGTAGCCTGTCCTGTAGTAATAGATTTTTTGCAGAGTAGGTATTACTTCTGGTTATTCTTGTCCTTAACACTAAAAATATTTGTTACATCTAGACTGATTTCTTCTGCTTCTTTCTTTCCCCGCTTAACTTTCTAGACTGTGGTGATTCCTTAATAGTACATGTAGTTTAACAGGAGCAGAAAAACCTTGCTTAAATACAAATTGCAAAGACTAACCCATACAGACTACCTGTTGAGCCTTTTTTTAGAAATGGGGGGAACCCACAACTCTTCTAATGGACATACTGGAAGCTGCATGATGCCTGAATAGTCCAGAGATCCAGTCTGTTAAAACACTGGGGTCAATTAATATAGATACCGATGTGTTATCTGTCCCCATTTTTACTTTGCTAGATCAATCCTGTCTTCAATTTTGTGGGTCATGAAGCAGTGCCTGGATTTGCAGCAGTATGGAGGAGGCAGGTTTAAACTGATGCAGAGTGGTGGGCTGAAGGAAAATGGTTTTGCCCACTAAGTTGTTTGAACTGTAGCCTGTATGATGTAAGATGGATGCATTCTGCATTGCAGTTACTTTTGGCTGTTTGGAGAGAGTGGTTGTACTGTTTTACAAGCAGCTTGTTGATGTTCATCTGGAAATTAGGACTGTATCTAGAACAGTTGAGAAACTGGAGACACGTTTTGTTTCTATACTCCTCATCTTCTGTGCTTTCTGGAGGGACGGTGCTGTCATAACCTAAGCGTGCAACTGTTCGGTACAGTAAGACTTGATTATTATGAGTTGGGTCAAGACTTTGGTTAGCATGATTTTTGTCTTCCTTTCATTTTCTGTATGCTAGTAAAGCCGAAATGGCAGTTTCTGACCTAGTTTTCATCTAGTTTTAGGCTCTTGATTTTCTGCTGACATAGTGTGTGCAGGGTGTCACTTCTGCCAGCTGGAAAGTGATGAGTTTTCTTGCCTGGTGTTTTGACCCTTTCATAATTGATTTTAAAGTAGGGCGTTTGTCGCTTTTTCTGTGTTTAACATGAGAGGATGGGGAGAGATGGGATGAAAGTGGCTGTTATGACAAAGGCAAGAAAAAAACATATCTATGGTTATATTTCATTTTCCTTTGCTCCCTCCTGCCTAAATGCAAACTATGTCGGTGATGTCCATTGGTTCCTAGGGATTGCTAACTGGGATGCTTATAATGGTGTTTCTTCAGGACTTTTTTTTTTTTTTAAGCCTTGTGACCTTATTTCATTGTAGAATGCCTCTCTAAATAGTGACCCTCCACTTAGAGGAGGGCCAGCTGGTTGTTTGTGGGGTTTTGGGGTTTTTTTGAAACCTTTTTATTGAGGTGAGGATTATTGCTGAAGACAAGTAGCAAGCAGTCTTCCTCTTAACCACCCTTCATTATTCTGCTCTCACCACACCCACCCACCTTCTTCTTGCCTCTGAAGTGAAAACTTAGTTTGTGGCATAATCTATATACACTGATCCCTGTCTTGCAAAGCTGGAGGAGAGAAAAGATAATTAATTGAATTTAGAAATAAAAGGCCGTGGAATGATAGAGGGTAATTTACTTCTGTGATACCTAAAGATAAAATTGAAGGGAGAAAACAGCCCTGGTGAGAGTGGAGTCAGGCTGAATGAGATGAGACTAGGAGAGCACAGCGGATCTTTTGATCCTTTGAAGAATTTGGCAGTATCTTGTAATTGACAAGAGCTACAGGGGTACCGTTCAGGAAGAAGCCTAAATAGCAACAATAAATTTGATAAATTCAGTAGGGATGAGAAGCAGGGGGTTTTGTTGGGGTTTTTTTGCTTGGTTGGTTGGTTTTCGTTTGGTTTTGGTTTTTTGTAAGTCATAACTGAGGAAAGGGGAAATTCTATAGAAAATGGTAGAAGGCTATGGTCTTGGCGTTTTCTCTGGAGGGACTTGGCAGAATGGGGAGAGAAGGGGAAAAATAAACTTGTCTACACCTCATCTGTGGTCAGATATTTTTCTTATGAGAAACAGCTGTGAATGTTTAAGATTTTATGGCTTCTCTGACAACTGCTGCTCTTCTTCCCCAATGTAGACAGGCAAATGACTCAGCTGATGATTCTTCATCGGCATCATTGCTGAATTGTTCAGGTTAGTTCAGACAGGTGCTTATGACCTTCGAAGTTAATATTTCTGACTTGTGAGTGCTCTTCATCTGCTTGAGTGCAAGATCAGTTTCTTCAGTGCTTCAGGGTAGTAACAGGTAGCTAGGGAACAGTAATCTTTAAAACTGATAAGCAGTCATTTCTGCAGTATCTGGCACCTGACCAAGGATTTTTGGACAACAGTCAAGTGGAGAGACCATCTTTTCCCCTGTGTTGGCAGTCCTTAGAGACAGTGGCCAAAATAATCAGCAACAGGGTAAAAGAGTAGCATAGCAGAAAACTGGGTGATTGCAGGGTAGAATAAGTACAACTATATCTGGGAAGTCAAATCTAGAACCGGACTGGTGGGAAAAAAGCTACTGCAAAAGCACATTCTAATAGCTAACATGATAATGAGGGTTTTTCTCATGCTTCCTCATCTTTCACCTCTTTCATTATATTTTAATAGTGCTTCGGGGCATAATTCCACTATTTAGAAGTGAGCAGCAAATTGGAAACCTTGGTGTTCTTTTGCAGTCTCCTATTAAATTGATGCATAGCTTTCAGGGGTGTCAGATAAGGGGGTGGGGGGAGGAATGTGGAGTATCTCATAGGTAAGATTAATAATAATTAGGTTACTGAATGGGCAACAAATGAAACAAATGCAGTGTAGCTTGTCAATTTTGTATCGGTATTGATCTTCCTGCATAAGAAATACCTACAAAGGGTAAAAATTGTTTAGGATATTGTAGAAAAATATTTCAATAATAGCTGTTTAACTTCAGTGAGTTTGTTTAGATTTGGCTAAATATAGTCCATTGGAAACATTGTAAATGCCTTTTACTTTTTTTTATTGAAGTCAGAGACAGACCTCTTCAGTGCATCTGTTTTATCTTTTTCGTTCATGTATTTGAATAATAATAAAACACAAATATATCTCATCAGAAGTTGTACCTTAAAAAAAAAAAACAACGTGAAAAACACTATTGTCTTGTTTTCAAATGGTTTTGTTCGTTCTTGAATTAGGAGTCTCTCAGATCTGGGAATATGCCCTCTGTTTATTGTAAAACATTAAATATTGATGACTGAAAATGTAGTCATTCTAAAGGATTTTTTACTTACTGTCTCGCTTGATTTCTGTTACATCAGTAACACCTTGGTGCTCTAAGTATTTTTTGCTGCTGCTGTTTTCCTCTTGTTTCAAAAATACAGTTAAATTAAAGGAATTTGAATTTGCCAGAAAAGGGAAATGTTGAAACTTTTCTGTATCTAAACAATGAAATTCTTAATGCGTTTAAAGACAATGAAAGCAGCTGTGACTAAATGAAGTTTTCTGCAAACCTCAGGACTGAATCTTGGGATATTTACAAAATACAAAATGCACTTTTTAAAATACAGCTTTTTTTGAAGTATATATTTAATAAATCCTACCCTGAAGGTGGTAAGTCCTTAAGTACTTCTGTGCAAATGGTAGAATGACTAAGATGTTCCACCCTTTATTTCTTTGCAAATATATGCTAACTGTTTTTCATGATTTAAATATGGAGAGGCTAAACAACACAGCTTTGGGAAGCAGGTAAATGTGGAGTTCACGGGCATTAGCTCAGGTTGTTACATACCATGTAGGATTAGTTTATTTGATCTCTCCAGAAGCAATGAACTGTTGTGGCTAGATCTTTGAAAATAACCCACTCTGATAGGTAAGGTATGTAGAACGTGCGTGCTGCAAACCTTTAAGGAAGGTAGAACAAGTTACGAATGCAAACAAAATCTGTGAATCATCTTGTTACTGATGTTAGTATCTGTCAGTAGTAGCTATACGTGGAAAATATTCTCATGCAAGGAAGTTGCTGAGTTTTAAGGGAGACTCACAGGCAGAGTGAAAATGTGGAGAGATACTTTTTTTTTCTGTCTTTTTGCTTTTCAGAGGGGATTCCTTAGGTAGTGAAGTTAATTTGTAAAGATTAGGAATGAAGTAAAATGTTGTGTATGTCTGTGCTCCCAACTCTTTACATAACCTAGCATTTGTATTTTATAAATCTGATCTTGTTTTGGAGTCCCTCATTTATAATAACACTGATCATACAAATTCTTAAATCAAGGGAGTTTCCGCCCCTTCCCTTCATGCTCTGAGTATGATGCAGTTGTATGAAATGTCTTGTGTATCTGAAGATAAACAGTTGAACTGGTGGGAGGGCAGCACCTATTTTAAAATAATGTATTTGACATGCGCTGGGGCGGGGGATTGAGTTTTGTAAGCAGCTAACATGATGTTTGATTGCATAAGCAAAAGAGTGTTGAGGTATTTTCCTTCTTTTGTGACATTATTAATATCAGCCCTTGGATAACAAGTCCACATCTGGTATCTGTTTTAAAAATTAAAATGATAGTTCAAGTTTTTTAAAGACCTTGAAATCTTTTAAAAAGCAAAGAAACAAAAAACCCCACAACCGAACAACAAACAGGTGGTTTCAGGGCAGAGTTTAAAAATTGGAACCAAGGAAATCTAAAACTGAATTGTCTACCAAAGCAAAACTATTGCAATAGCTTAAAGTGATTCTGAAATCTTAGTTAGTGAATTATTTTATTTAAGCTTAGTTGTGGAGAAAGTGGAAATACAGTGTGCTTAGAAAAAACAAGATGCCAGCATTACTGGAAAATATCCTATTAATACAAATATCTTTAAAACAAAACAAGATCCAATATCCCATGTCTGTTTCAAGGGATGAGGAAATAAAAATGTATAGTATTGCTGTTCAATTTGATCAGTCTTCTTGAAGTGTGAAAGACGGGTATGAAGAAATTTTTTACCTGAAGCTGAAATGCTTTTTGGTATATGTCAGAAAGCTTCACAGTATGTACAAATAAGCTGGGATTTTTATTTTTTTTTTTTTAAACACATAGTTTATTCGTAATCAGTATTTCTAAGCTGTAGTATTTGGTTCGTTTCCTAAATGGTTCAGCTACACACCTTTGTGGAATTTCAATGATGTTGTAAAGTAACCGAGGTGTTGCTGTCTTTAGAACTACTTAAGAAGACAGTTTATTTTTTTTGTACCTTTCAGCTTGCAAATGAATAGTAAATTTCACTGTGTGTGCTTTCATGTTCAGAGCCTTTATTGGTTAGGTCTTTCCTTGAGTGTGATTGACAGATCAAAAGGTGAATTTCTTTGGAAGTGGTTATCTTTCATTTTTGCATATCATTTTATAGGGGAGAAGGAAGGAAATGGACTTTGCTTCCAGGTAACAGGCAACTTTTGTGTCTACATTGAATGCATCTGAATAAGCAACCATCTCGCGCAACATTTCTGTTCTGTACTGGAATAGATCCTTGAAGAACTGTATGCACAGTAGGGAAGTTGGCCTCAATTCCAAAAAGAGAAAGTCTAGGATGGAATTGTCCTTGATTCCTTTTATTTGATCTCTTATTAACCCCTACCTATATCCTAAGAATAGGAATGACACATACTGTAAAATTTCAGTTCTATATCAAGCCTCTCTGTTCTGGTTAATAGAAAATTTATACTTGTCATGTTTGCAAAATAAGAAGGAAGTTAAGTATAGTACGCAAGTTCTCAGGTGTTTGTGGTTTTGTTGTTTTTTTGTTGTTGTTGTTTTTTTTCCCACTCTGTTCCAGCTATGTATGAAGAATATCATTCTCAGATTCTAAAATTCATTAACGGCTCCAGATCCTACCATTGCATAATGCAGTCTTTCTAACATGGCATACGTTTTTTGTATGGGAAAGAAAAAAAAAATCTTTTTATTTAAAAAGCAGAGTGTAATAAATATATTGGGACTCTTATTTTCTTTGATGTCTTAGCTTAGGAGGTTATCTGGAAGAGGGTGTTTGACTATGTATTTAGAAAAAATGCTTAGAGTTAGAATCATAGAATAGTTTGGGTTGGAAGGGACATTTAAAGGTTATGTAGTCCCAACTCCCTGCAATGAGCAGGGACATCTTCAACTAGATCAGGTTGCTCAGGGCCCCATCCAACCTGGCCTTGAATGTTTCCAGGGATGGGGCATCTACTACCTCTCTGACCAACCTGTTCCTGTGTTTCACCACCCTCACTGTAAAAAATTTCTTCCTTATATCTAGTCTGAATCTACGTTCTTTTAGTTTAAAACCATCACCCCTTGTCCTATTGCAACAGGCCCTGCTAAAAAGTTTGTCCCTGTCTTTCTTCTAAGACCCCTTTAGGTACTGGAAGGCTGCTATAAGGTGTCGCCAGAGCTGGACGCAGCATTCCAGGTGGGGTCTCACCAGAGCGGAGTAGAGGGAGAGCATCACCTCCCTTGACCTGCTGGCCATATTGCTTTTGATGCAGCCCAGGATACAGTTGGCCAGTAGACTTAGCACATTGCCGGCTCGCATCCAGCTTTTCATCCACTACTACCCCCAAGTCCTTCTTGGCAGGGCTACTCTCAATCCCTTCATCCCCCAGCCTGTATTGATACCAGGGGTTGCCCTGACCCAGGTGCAGGACCTTGCACTTGGCTTTGTTGAACCTCGTGAGGTTCACATGGGCCCATCTCTTGAGCTTGTCCAGGTCCCTCTGGATGGCATCTCCTCCCTCGGGCATGTCAACCGCACCACTCAGCTTGGTGTCATCTGCAGACTTGCTGAAGGTGTGCTTGATCCCACTGTCTGTGTCATTGATGAAGGTAGTAAACAGTACTAGTCCCAATACGGACCCTTGAGGGACACCACTTGTCACTGATCTCTATCTGGATGTTGAGCCGTTGACCACTGCCCTCTGGATGAGGAGAATTCCATCTGACACCAGCAAGCCTGGTGCCATGTAGTTGATTTTCTTTCCTTTCAGAATCTGATAATCAGAATTTTTGGATCTTGTAGTACTGGGAGGTATATGCCATTTAAGGTAAGATTGAGCGAGTTAGAATACATGTTCTACTACAGTACCGCTAGCTTCTGTAATGTTTTTATTCTTGTCTGTGCCATGAGGTTTTCTTCAGAGGCAGAAAGTGTCCTCTCTGTAGCCCCTTGAGCTGGCTATTTACTGCCTCTGCTAGGTGTTTGCTCCAAGGTGAGTTTTGTTGGAGAAAGGGAACATACTTGAACCAACCCAAAAGATTTACAGTTGCATTTCCTGCTATTCCCATCACCCTCCCTCAGTATGTTAGATACATTTTAAGGCATTTCTCCTCTTTTGAGTGTGAGTGGGGCTTATCCCTTAAAAGCAGTATGTGCAGTATGCTGGCCTACAGGATGGATAGGCTCAAAGGGAGTAGTGTACTGTAAATGGTACAGTGTGAAATGCATGCAATACATGTGGTCAGTGGCATGAAGTCTAGTTGAAGGCCAATAACTAGTTGTGTACCCCAGGGGTCAATACTAAGTCTAATCCTGCTCAGCATCTTCATTAATCATAGAATCACAGGTGGTTGAGGTTAAAAGGGACCATGGGAAGTCATCTTGTCCAACCCCCCTGCTCAAGAAGGGTTATCTAGAGCCGGTTGCCCAGGACCATGTCCAGATGGCTCTTGAATACTTTCAAGAAGGGAGACTTCACAACCTGCCTGGGCAACTTGTGCCAGTGCGTGGTTGCCCTCACAGTGAGAAAATATTCCTGATGTTCAGAGGGAGCCTCCCGTGTTTCAGTGTGTGCCCATTGCCTCTTTGTCCATTGGATTCCTCTTTGCACCCATTATTTTTTCCACTGACTTTTTTTGAGCTCACATTTCTTCTCCCTTTGAGCTGCTGCAGAGGGTTTCTTTTAGCACTGCACCTGTTCAAGATCCTGTAAATGTTGTGTTTTATTATTACTGCATTTTTTCTTAAGAAAGATCCAGTTCTCTTGCAACAACGTCATTGTCTTCACTTGCAGTAGGCTCCCTGCCCCAATGGTAATCTCTGTGAAACCAAACTCTTCCAGAATTACCCTCTTGTATTTTTGGTTCTGATTGCGTTACACCACTAAGCCGTATCACTTTGGGGGGAAAAAAAAATAATTAAAATAATGCATCCAGTGGTCTCTATAGGGCAGAGCTAGATGAGACATGCTCTGTGAACTTCAGCAAGACTTCAGGTAGACTGTTTCTTCCTTGTTCATGTGGTGATACCAGCTGAATTTTAATAAAGTCACTATTGTTCTGCAAGACTTAAGACATTTTAAAATGCTTGTAAGTAAAACTTACCATACAACATACCAGCAATATACAACACTGAATAATTTTAGAGGAAACATTAACGTTTCAAAGCCAGGCAGAAGTTAGGGAATACCAAATTAAGAATGTCTCTGCAGATCTAATTAGAGTTTCCATTCTTCTACATATGCATTATGTTTCAGCCTTGAATTATATGATTGAACACTGTTTTCTTCACTGAATGCTCTAACTGAACCTGTGAATGCCTGCTAGTAACGTTAAAAGCTACAATACCCTAGAGTGCCATTACCTCAATTCCAACATACTGAAATGAGCTGAGAAAATTTTAATTTTAAGGAACTGTCCAATTACATAGAAAAAGGGGTTCCAAAGAATGTAAGACCTTCAAACTGTAATATCAAGGTGAAATTTATATATTTAGGTTTCTGGAACAAATGACCAGTGTCCGAATATGAAGCACAAAGTCTGTGTTATTTCCAAACTCATACATGGACCAGTATCTTACGGTGTGAAGTAGCTGGAAGGATTTGAGATGAGTCAGAACAGTTGTTTTCAGTTTGTTTTTGGTTTTTTTTTTTTTTTTTTTTTTGGTTTAAGTGTTTTGTACTAAAATTAGAAAGGTCCTTTTTAAGATGGTGATCAAGAACATGGGAAAGAGAACAATGGAAATGGAGCTGGAGCCTACTGTTTGCCGGAAGAAATAACAATGAAGACTTCTAAGAGTTTGGCTGATAGGTATGAAATGTATATCACAGCTGTCCTGTAACACTACTGTACTTCACACAGTTGTATGATTCAGAAAACATCGAAGAAGCCTGGTCTTTGAGCAAAAAACATTCACTATAGCACTTTTTTTGTATAGCCAAAGTACATGCAGTGCAAACTGGACGTGCATGTTTTCACAGCCGTTGCAGCCTACATGATATGCACAAGAAGGAAGCTATTCTGAAAGAATACTTAATGAACTTGGGAAGTGAGTCATTCAGATTTTAGGAAAAATACGTTTAAGGTGTTTGAGCAGTCTTCTGCCTTTTTTGTTTAATCTGCAGATTTTAATCTTGTGCTGTTACAAGAAGTAATATTTTAAAATACCTTTTTCCATACCTAATAAAGACCAATATTTTATAGCAATAGAGGAAAGTTAGCTGTCTGTAACATTAGAATATCTGTAATAATTCAAATAATGCTTGTATATATCATTTTTAATGTGAAGTCACTCTTACCTCATACCTATTTCAAACTATGGAAGATATTCTTAGGTTCTTGATTTGTTAATACTGTTTGAAGATGGATTTGATTTCCAAAAATATAGAGTGTTCACATGACTTGCTCAGAAAACCCCCAGACTCTTTTTAAACAAAAAATGATACTGTTCCTCAAGCATTAAATTTCTGTAAGAGATACCAGTTGTTAAAGAAAGGAAAGTTGCTTAAATCTTCAGAGTTTGAACCCTTTTTTTAGTATTTTTTTCCTTTTTAATCTACAGTTTCATAACAAGCTATTTGATAACTAGTTACAGCTTTCCTATGAACCTGTTTGTAGCCTGTATATTCCTCTTGGCTGAAGTCTGACACCACAGAAAATAGGTGTGGGAAGGACTTTTGAAAGGTCTTTTAGTACATCCTCCAGCTTACGTATCTGATCAATGTGACAGATTTCCGTTATTAAACAACTTTTGATAGAATTGGAAGAAAAATAGGCTTTAAAGTTTTTTTTCATGCCTGAAGCAGAAGCTTATGAGGCTTACAGCTTGTCTTGTGGTTTTTGTTTTGGTTTTGTCTCCATCCTTTAACAACTGTGTCATACAAATGAAATGTGTTAACTTGTCTGGATCTTTAATCCTCAGTCTAACACTTCTTACTCCAGCCACAACCAGTTGTGTGGGTCTTTCTTTTTTTTGCAGATGTCTGTTTCAAAGATAAATATTCCATTCTTTGCTTATGGGATGGCAGTTTTCCTGTAGTTTGTTGTCCATACTGCTGGGGAGTTTTTTCTTAGTCTCTAAGCTAAATTTTGTAGGCTGCAAAGCAGGCTTGTATTACTTGGTCTATCAAAAGTTGATATACAGGATAGATTGTTCTGTTCTGTGTAACAGTTAAAATATATAACAGGCTAATGTAGTTAGGTCTCTCCTCAAGTGTTCTCTTAAAAATAAACCACCTTTTCAGTCTCTTAAGCTGCACTGTCTAGACCGCTGATCTCTGGCATTGTCTCCTCCGTGCCCTCCACCTGGTCCAGATCTGAATTCTGGTGCCTGCAATGGGGTATAGGCTCTTCCAGAGGCCTCATTAGTACTAGGTAGAGTGGAATGATGACTTTCTTTGTTTTAAAGGCAGTGTTGGTCTTCATGCAACTTAGTAAGTGGTTTATTTTCTCTCATAATCATGTGGGCTGTTTCCAGCTGACCATGTCCAAGTCTCTCAGAAAAGTAATTCTTCCTTTTTTGTAACAGTGTACCTGGGGACATGACTTGTCGTTTTCCCTTGTTACTGCTTTTTGTGAAAGCTGTTGTGTAAGGGAGAAGTGCTTCTTTTTCCCTCTGCCAGCCTAGAAAGCTTAAGTACTGGGAAAGGGGAAACGATTGGGGAACACACAGGATGAGTCAGAGTGGAGATACAGTACTTAGCTATCTTTCTCATCCCCCCAGTAATTGGCTGTTTGGGAACATGAAGTATATGGTATTTCAGAGGAAGTAACCAGGGCTGCAGTTAAATTTTGGTTCAAGTTGTTCCATTTTAAACTTCTTTTACTAGTTGTCAGTGCAGTTTGTTATTCTCAGAAAATTCTTTGCTGTTGTGGATTGTCTATCTAGCTCATCCAGACAAGCGAGGAAGGGAGAATGTTTCCTCATGTTGCATTTAGTTTTAACTTGTGATCTTGTGGTTGAATTTTAGGAGATATTTTCTTATTTTCAAAAAATTGAGCATTGTTCAAGGGAGTGTCATTAACCCTGTTCTTTCAATCCAGCCTCTTCTACATTGCTGGACAGATGTGTTGATAACTGGCATATAGCCTCTGCTTATAGAGAATATGATTGATACCGAGTCACTGATATTAGAAGCACGTAGAGTATATATTTAAAAAAACCTGCTTCACTCTTTCCAGTTGGCATTCAACATTCTAGTATGGTATAGTGATGCTTATCTTCAGAAATTTATTTATGGTTTGTATTCCATAAATAATCATAATTTGCTTCCTTTTAGTTTATTTGATTTTTTTAGTTAGCTGATCCAGTTTTGAGGGTGTTTTTGTGAGCTTTTTCAATTTTTTTAATGCTGAAACTGCAGAGGGCTGCTTAGTTTACATTCTTTGGGAAACACCTGAAAATACTGCAGAACTTGTTTTACTCCTGTAGTTTGCAGAAAGATAGTTACTAGCAGACCGTCTTTATTTTCCTGTGTGTAATCCTTAGCAGATACTTTGCCCGAGATGCAGAGCACAGAAGATAGTGTTTGCTGCCTGCTTGCCCTATGGTGGATACTAAGGAGTGTAACTCATCAGTACAACTTGCTTGAGTTGTTACCTTGCCATGTGAAAAACAGCCGTTTGCATGCACAGCTGTACCTGTGTGGAACTGACCCAGGGATTTGTGCATTGCATATAACACAGGCTCTGGAAACCTTCCCATTTTCTAATTAGTATTAGTTGTATGTGCTTCAGGTTATTCATAGAAGCTTAAGAACTCTGTTGTACTGATTTTTCTTTTTCTGCTGTATTTCATAAAAAGAAGTGAACTTTCTGAAGAATCTGTATTTTTTGGATGGAAGATTTTTGCTTTCCCTATTGATTTCATGTGGTGTTTATGGCAATCCCTTACATAAGACAGCATAGTCAGATAACTTTTTTTTTCCTTCTTGTTGCATATTCTGTATGGCAAGTTCTCTAAAATGAGATATCCTTGGAATTTTTCAATAGAGAAAACAAATGAAATTAGAATTTATAGTTGCTCTAGTTGCTTTCTTCTTGAGAAAGAAGTGCTCTTCATAATTTTGTTCATTCCATTTTCTTTGCCTTGTAACTGAAGATAGTTATCTGTAACAACTGAACTGTCTTCCAGGTTTACATCCCAGATATAGTCTTTCTACAATTAATAATCTTCTGAAATCTGCAGCTGCTGCTCACTTGAAGTTGATTGTTAAATTTGAGATGTGGAAGATGGAAATGCCTGTGCTCACAGGCATGGATATGTGGGCACATAGGCATGTACTTAGCAGTGCAGTGATTTAGGGAATTTCTTCTTCAGCTTTTTCTGTGTTGGTCAACAGCACGTGGCATATAGGTAAAGAACAGTTGTGTGGTGATACCATGTCCCATTGTCAGCCGTCTCTGTTTTACGCTCCTGCAGTTTGGAGCGTCCAGCTGACAGCAGGTTTCTAACATGTCGCCTGCTCCCCCAGCTATGCTGATGAACTCTGGTCAGGAGTTAGACCTTTATTCTGTTTTATTTTTGCCAGAGTGTTTTACAGTAACTTACACGGGTTTAGCCTTATAACCTTAATTATATGTGGAATGTGGAGAATGCTGTATTATTTTCCTGTACAAGAAGACAGTGAACTCTAATTGCTTAGTTGAAGTATTAAAACATTCCTTGTGCATCAGGACTTTGCTTAACCAAGCTACATTGTAAAAAGCAATGTAACTACTAGAAAGTTTCTTCCGATTACCTCACTGTTTTATTTGTATTGATCCTATCTTTATTTTGTTCGGGTTTGTGTGAATGGACGTTATTAATGTTGCATTTATTTTTTGTTTCTTTCTGTTATCCTTTAGGAGCAACATTTAAAATGTTAAAGGCAGTTTTAAAAAAGAGCCGAGAGGGTGGAAAAGGGAACAAGAAAGACTCAGGTATGAATATTAATAAAATATTTTATAACGTAGATGAGTTGTGCATTATCGATCCAGCAATTAAGTTTATTCCGTTGCAGCAGTGACGCCCCATCTCGAGGGCGGCGGGTGACTCCTATTGCTGGTGCCAGCGGCAGGGAGGGAGGTCTGTAGGCCATAGCCACTTGCCTCCGTTTTGGCCGGACTGCTTACACGCAGAGCATGAGTAGCAGGTCCCAAGCTTCCTGGAAGGGGTATCCAGTGCACTAGCCCCTGAATCGCTGCCGGGAAGGACAGATAAGAGCAGCTTGCTCTTGGTTCTTACCATATAAATAGTGAGAGCGGGTTGTGTGTATTGTCCTGCCAGCTTAAACATGGCCCAAGGCCAGAGTTTCAGCACCCTGAACTATAGAAATATATTTTAAACTACTGATTCAGTTATGTGGTAGAAAAAAGCCATTATGTATTATGGGCAATAGAATTTTTGTTATTCATGTATTTAGAAAAATATTTATTGAAAATAAATTTAGTCAAAAGTTTTAAAGTTGATTATCAAACTTCTATCATCTTCTAGTTTTTGCTTTAACTACGGAGATTTTTGAAGGTAAAATTAATCAACAAATTTTACTTTAAAAAAATAAAGTTTATTTTACTATTGATCATAAATTTAGTAGGCCATTACTTATCTGTATTGCCTTTCAGGAAAAAGGGTAACTAAGAACCCTAATTGCCATTTTCGAGGGCAGAGAAGGACCAGCAATGCCCTTTGAGAAAGAGTAATAGTTCTAGAAGTGCAGGTGTTGGTGGTTGAGTATTAAACCTGCCTGCTTTGTGCAGGTCATGCTGATGTCTTTGCTGCATCGTCTGGAAAGCTAATGTATCTTGAGTAACAGTTATCTTTTCTTCACAGTTAAATTCTTAGCTTCAAACTATTAATGTGGACTAATATATCTGAATTTCTGATGAGTTAGATCCTAAGTTATCTATAAGAGTGAATTTATGCTCTTTGGCAACATGAATTTATTACTTCCATAATTAAAAAAAAAGAAGTAAAAACAAATATTCCTTTAATGTATTAAGTACAGAATGTAATATAGACCACCACATTCACATTTGTCAGAACCTTTAAAACAATGGAGTCATATTTTCTTTGACAAACAAGTTATATATGTATCTTGTATTGCAGCTTTTAAAACTATACTGAGTTACACTGAGTCCTACAAGGGGAGGGTATTAAAAGTGTTCTTTTGCAAAAAGCAGTTCTGTGTTCATCTGGCAGGTAGTGTGTTCTTCAGGAAATTCTTGTGGTCTTCTGAAGTATACACTCTGCCACGGTTTCTTTGTAAGTGACTGAATGATGAGAGCTATCCTGAAAAGAGAAAACATTGACACTAGATCAAAGATGCACAGAAGTGATCACAGAGCAAGACGAAAGGCATCCTGTTAATTTTGTATGTACTGCTGACTTGAAGTTACCAGCTGGAGTTGTTTAAACATAGTGGGCTAAAGATTCCTGTGGTGAGGCTTTCATTGGTACATTTTTCCTTAAAATACTAGATGGAAATTGGTTTAAGCTCAAAAGGAAAATCAGGCTGTTTGGAACGGAGCTGTGACCAGGCTTTGATTAAAATCTGAAGCTTGAAAAGCCTTTTTCCTTTAGGTCAGAAAACACATATTTTTTTATTTTAGGATCTCATCACATCTGTCTGGATTAATGTGTGCAAAAGAAAGGATTTCTCCCTTTGTTTTAACAAATGCAATGCTGCTGTATTTCTGAACACCAAGGGGAGTGTTAGAGTGTGGGAGGGTTTTTTGGTTTTATTTTTGTTCTGTTTTTAAGCAAAGCTCTAGAGTTTCATGTATGAATTGAATGTTATGGAAACCAAGTATTGGGAAAAATCGATGAATAATGCCTGGCTTGTGAAAGCTAGAGTAAGGAGGAGTGCAGGAGCTGCTTTTTAAAAGGAAGTAATTTATACAGTGGATTCCAGAGATTTTGGCTTATTTTATATTTGAAGATGTTGTGAAGAGTTTGAAAAGAAATGTGTGCATTCTGTTCTGTGTTACAGCCAGGACTTCTGTAAAGTTGTGTTCAGTTTAATAAGTTTTCTCTTTTATTCCAAAGGACCTTCCAATTCTTTCAGCTGTAAGACATTTCTCAGCTTTTGGAGAAGATGTGAAGCAAGGCAAAGAACACTGGTCTTTGTAGAGCTTATTTTTTAGTTGCTCCTCTCCCTGATCCTTTAAACTTGAAACAGTGAGAAATGGAATTTTTTTCATTGTAGAGTTGTCCTATTTCATGGCCCTTCAGGACTTTAGTAACAACAGCAGCTCTTAAAATTTACTACTCTACAGAACTGTGAAGAGAGTGAAAATGAATGCTAATGATGGAAGCTGACTTGAGAGACAGCTAATGTGGAAACATCCATCCTTCTAGCCGCCGTTTAAGAGAGTAATGCAATAGTAAATTTAGATGCTTCTCAGGTTTGTGGGCATATAGATTTGATTATTTTTGCTGATGAAGTTTTGAAAAATTTTCGGGTTTTTCGGAGCTTCAGAGTGTAGCATGAAGTAGGTGGGAGAGTGCAGCTCAGTAGTGCCAGACTGAACCTGGTTAGGAAGACTTTTGTGATCTTTTTTCAATGTATACCCAGTTAAGGAATAATGCTGAACAGCTAGAAGGTAGTTACGGCAAATCTTAAGCTGCCACAGCCATTTCAGAACTGACTGTATGAATGGGCTTGCAAACTTCTGCTAGAGTGCATGGGTAAATCTGTCAGACTTTGCATCCCAGTAGACAGAGGAGAGATGTTGAAGAGTTGAATTGCAGCTGAGGAGCAGTAACTCCTGAAAGCTCTGTCTTGACCACTTGTGATTGTTTCACTGTAACTGAAGTCAAATTGGAAGAGGTTTAGGCTAAACTGCAATAGTTTATTCTTGAACTGAAGTAACCCATGTTGTCCCATGGGTTTATTTGTGCTTAAAAGGAATGCCTGGAAGTCTGCGTAAGTCAAATCTGAGTAGGATGATTCCTGTTTTACTGAATAGAACTTCCTGTTTGTGCATTTGCTATATCATATTGGTTTTACATCTGTTAGCCTTGCAGAATCAGTGCAAACAGGAATGGTTTTTTGGTTTTTTTTTGCCTTGATTGAAGGCACAACTCTAGTATTAAAAAGTCTGTAAAAGGATTAAAAAACAAGAAGGAAATTAGGAGTGGTTTTTGGTGTTTTTTTTTTTTTAAATAGCTTGTATGGATTTTAATGTTAGAATTTCCTCAGTTGCCCTGATATAAGAGCTTAAGAGCTGAAGATGTGCGTAACATTTTTGAAGTCTAGCTGCTGAGTATGTTAATTACAATTTTTAATAAACTTTTAAATTCAGGGTTATCTTGAAAAAGAGGGTTGCAAGAGTTAGTGTTGATGCTTCTGGGAGAGAGACTGAAGTGCTATGCTAAAGACTGGTAGAGGGTCTTTACATAAAGTTTCTGCCCTAATCAGGTGAAAGTCTGTCATGTGGGAATCTCACTTTTGAATGGAAAAAATGGCACCTTAGGCTACTCCAATGGCAGTATGCTAGCAGTACATAGTTGGGCTCAGATCCTGCAGTTGCTTCCATAATAATTCTCTCTTCTACAATTCTTTTATTAAAATGGGTTTATTTAGATGCGGCTGGGAGGCATTGATAGGTAGGCGGCTGTTGCAGGATTAGGTAAAATCTAAATGAAGCAAAATTTGTGTGTTTAAACATGCACATATGTAATTACGTACATGATTGTATATCAGTATGCGCAAACATACGTGAACATAGATGAAAAGAGAGCAGTGTTGACAGCATATTGTTTATGCATTGAACAACTTTTCAAAACAAAACTTACTTCTAAACGTGGATTTGAAGACAAGGTAGTTGATAGCGCATTTAGGTAAACTGATGTGCCAAAGGAACAAAATTTCAGACAAACCAATTTTTAGACCTAGGCATCCAACTTTTTTTGTATCCAGCTTTTTTTTTTTTTCAGGTTTTCTGCAGTATGAAGCAACCTGTCTTTACACCCCTTCAGACATAGTTATTTCTGTGGTATGGAAATAAGTATCTGTAAGTTGATTTTTGTTCGTCTTGCCCCCCTTCCTTCCATTAAAGTGATGTACATACTTGGTAAAGGACAGAACTCAAGTGGAAAAAAACCACAATCTGCACCTGTTACATTAAAGTAACAGAAAACTATTTTGTGAATGTTTGGAACCAAGCAGGAAAAGGGCAAACAGGAATATTAATTGTTGTGTCCTGGAAAATAATCTGTGGTGTTACACTGTCTTATGTACACTGAGCTGGAACGGTACAGCAATTACTCTCTCATTTTCCATTTGTTTCTCAAGGTTTTCATCCAGTCTCAGAAACAAAGTAAAAATTCAGTATTTTCTCTTCTTTGTCAGGTTGCTATCATCAAATAAATATTGTGTATTTAAACTTTGGAAGCGTTTCCAAGTTCTTTAGCGAATCCTTAGAAGGTGTGTTTCTAGTAAGAAGTGGCAGACCTAGTCTTTTTGATGGGGAGTCTGTTAGTGTAACTCTCACTGGTCCTTATGACTTCTTAGGGCACCCATTTTCTTTCCTTATTCTTTGCCTTTTGCCTTTGTTTTGTTAATGGACTTTATTTTCTAAATCTAAGATAATCTCGTCTCTTTGTCTTTATTTCTACCCTGTGTTTCTTTTTTAACTACCTTGGAAGTTTCTTTCTGCTCTCTTCTGTGTTGTTTTCATAGTTGATTGTGGATTTTATGTTTTCCAGTTTCTTTCCTTGAGGTTTTTAAATTCACCTCTGTAGCCACTGGGAGATTCTCTGCCTCTGGCCTCTCTTGGAAAAGGACCTGACCTTTTTTATTTTAGTATAGCACAGAAACTTCACATCTCAGTGTCACAATTCAAGAAATTGGAGCCAGAAGACTGTTGTTTGAACTCAAGTTCTACAGGGTTACCTGCAAGTCTTGTCTGTGTCCATGATGAGGTGATAGTATGAAGAATATACATAATAAGTTTCAGAATGTAAACAAAAAATACTTTTTAAATTATGATTTAGTAGATGTTCTACTCGGCTACTTATTCTTAAATGCTTAAAAATACTTCAGAGCTAGATTTGTATTAGTATTTCCTGTTGGTTTTTATATGCTGCCAGCTGCTTTGCAGTATATAATTATGTTTTTCTTCTTTAACTGTCCTAAAGCCAGCAACTTGCCTGCATTCTGGGAATCTGCATTTTTTTTTCACTTACTAAGCAAAAGACCATTCAGTATAAAATACTTGTAATGTATTTCAACTTAAAAAGAAAAGGAAATACCGTATATTAAATTTCTACAGAACATGCTCAGTTATTTCAGATGGCTTTTTAGTAGCATGAGCATTGTCGTTCTGTTGACCCAATATCAGGCCTGAAGGAACATGAATAATGGAAGTATTGTGCTTAGTTTGCAGTGTTCTTCCTGCACTAAATCCCATCAGAAGTTTAACATCAAATGTAGTACACAGTATGCATGAAAACTCCGTTGATTTCAGTAGAAATTAATGTGGTAAGTAGTTGGGACTTTTAGGTTTTCCAGCTTAAAAGCTTGTTAGACGTTCATGTTGTGCTCAAATAACAAGGGACAAACTATTATGTCAACAAAAAGATAATGTTTAGAATGTAATACTATTGTGCTGTAAAGGTAGAGCATCTGGAGATATGAAATCAGTGTTTCTGATTTCTGGATGATGAAATAAAAGGTATTAAAGTGCTTATGTATTCGTATGCATTGTACTTTCAGTGACTGTCTTCATAGTCAGATTTTTTTAATTTGGGCTACAAAAAAGTTCCATATTAATAGTCTTTCTTGGCTCTTGCTTTATTGTCCTGTAGATCAGACTTAATTTTTACAATACTCTTTTGAGACTTAGTTTCCTTTGGTTTACCACCTTCTTGTATTCCAGTATCTTTATATAAGTATCTTTGACCTAAATATGAGCGTACAAAGCTTTTGAATGTTAGGGTAGAACGGATGCTTTTATTTCTGCATTATGTTCTGTTGTAGATTGGCATGCTCTTAGTTATTTTGTTTGTATGCCTTGCTCTTTATCAACATTTTATACTAAACAAGTTGGGTGAAATCAGTGAGTTTAATATTTCTTTTTTTTACATATGATCAGATACAATTACAAAATTGAGATTATACTTAGTATTCTTTTTGAAAAATAAAATGGCTTTCAAAGGCATGAGCTGTGATTGCTCATATGATGTTCTGCCATTCTCGTTTTTCTTTCTCCCTTTCCTATTAGCATAGGCCACTGCTAAAAGACTGACGCACAGCACTAGCGCAGCACTTTTTTTTTTTGAATGATAAATGTAAATGTGCTTAAATTCACTGACACAAATTGCTACTTTAAAATAAAAGTGAAGTTGCTATGCAAGAAGGCCTAATCTTTTATTAAGACCCACTAATTAATCATTATTTTAAAATTGTTTTCAGAGTTATTTCCCTGTAGCAGCAAAGGTTTGATGACTCTCAGCTGAACTTGTTTAGTTAAATGCATATTTGAACCCCACCTTTCTGCCATTAAGTCTCATTAAACATTTCTATCTGACGGATACATTTGTAACCAAGCTGAGAGCATCAAGAGCTTCAGATGCTTTTCTGGCAAATGGAAAGGCTCAAAATAATTAAATAAAATAGTTTGCATTTTAAAACTAAATATGCAAATTCAATTGGCTTTTTTTGTCCAAACTCTCTATGATACTAGGCTTTGAATTTTAAGTGCAAAGAGACTTTGTGGTGCATAAAGTACACATCCACTAGCTGGAACATTGAACTTGTACTGGAATACTTTAAAGCTTCAGTTTGACTTTTTTTTTTGTTACTCTAAAAATATCTTGCAACAGAAGAAGCATTGTTTCATGCTTAAAATATGGAGCTGTTTTTGATTATTCTGTGTTGCTTTGCCCACTTTCTGCGGCTGTTGACAGTTATTTAAGAGTTTAAACTATTTTTGCTGAGCAGTGAGTAGTTAATGTGGTGAATGTCTTTTCTAAGAAGCTAATTCCAGTGATATATCCCGTGTACATATAAACAAAGGGGCGGGGAAAAACAAAGATCCTGTCCTCAAAACACATAAATAGAAATTATTTCAGTGGTCCTAATAACCTCCATTTATCACTGTTTTCTTTAAAAATTGGTTGTTTTTTTAAGTAAGCACTACTAGAGAACATTAGTATTTTGTGTACTGAAAAAGTAATCCAGGGTTCAGAAATAAATGCCAGAAAGTGAGTAAATAATGTCAAGTCTGAGCATAGTTGGCAAAGATTGTCCATTTGGGCCTTTTATTCTAATCTTCACTTGGTTTCTCACTCAGTGCACTTCACTGCTTCTGTTACTCAAGCTGTCATGAGTTTTCTTCCCATTCCAGGCTAGTTTCTCCCTTTTTCTGGTTTCTCCAGAGTCTCAAGAGCAAAAGAATTAAATGTTGATCTTCCCTAATGCATGTTTTTACATGATGGAAGCCTGTTTTCCTATCCCAGAAGGCTAGCTGATGAACTACTTCACTTACTGTGAATTTTTCTTCAACTCCTGATCAGCATTGGTAGTAGTGTGAGTGGTTACCTTGTCCTAAGTGGAAAGACGGGGTCACTTGGCTCCTTCTGTCCTTCTAGATTGCCTTCTGACTAAGTTGGACTGGCTGTGTGTACACAAGTACACACACGCATGTAAGCATTTTAATTCTGAAAGACATTTAAAGGCGATTTTCTTTAAAGGGCAATTTTCGGTGGTTTGCAATTAAAATAAAGCACCTTATATACAGTCACTGAACCATGCTACAGAGTTCTGTCTACAGTTGCCTGTCAATTCTGTTGAAAAATAAGATGGGAATGGAACGTAGAAGAAAACTGTTTTTTAAAATATCAAAACCACTGGTTTTGGTAATCTTTAAAAAGTTTCTTATTACAGACATAGGGATGCCTCATTCTGGAAAGTGCTTTCCAGCTGCATGGCTTTCCTCACACCACACAACTAATTTCTTTTTCCCACTTATAAATTCCTTCTGAACTTGTCTGTAAAGTCTCTTCTTTTCTTAACATTTGTTAGGATGAAATACATCCTATGAAGCAGAATAAAGTTTCATAAGACTGTCAGTAGTAACATGTAAGCATATCTGAATGTTTGATATTCCTGTTTGCAGAGACAGTCTTCCTTTTCATAGCGCTGCGTGTGCATTGGTACAGTTTATTACTTATGCTGTTCTTCAGAACTCAGAAGTTTTCACAGAGGTATCATGATGTCCTTGGTGCAGAGAGAACAGAAGCCTCATGTAAAGCAGCTAACAAAATAACCCAGCAGTAGTTACTGTCATTAGAATCTTTTGCATGCTCTCCACGTCAATGTGATTTAATTGCATCTCAACTCAGACCATTATGCTTGCTCTAAAATAGGAAAGGAATTATACCTCTTAAGCTCACCTTTTAAGCTTTTACTGGTAAAGATTCTTGAAAGAGCTTTACAAGAGTTTCGGTGATGGCTGTATAAGCAGAAGTTATCACAGGTTACCCGCGGTTACCCAGGACTGTGTCCAGTCAGCTTTTGAGAGTCTCCAGAGATGGAGACTCTACAGCCTCCCTGGGCAACCTTTTCCACTGCTCTACTGCCCTCGCACTTTCTAACAACAATACAGTAGTGGCTGACAAATTTAGTGATTCTTCTATTCCCATAGAAATGTCAGGGCAGTTTGCAGACAGAACAATTGCATGCAGGTTGAGGCTAAGCCAGGCACCAAGTTTAATGCTGGTTGTGTTCTCTTCTACTGAGAATCCTGATTTTCTTTGTCTTCACTGTGTATTGGTCTCTGAGGACTGTTGATGTAAGCCAGAAGTGGCCTTGGTAGGCTCATAGCCCTAGGCCAGTCCTATCAACATTCTCTCTTCCTAAGACTGGTTAGCAGTGATACCCAGGTTTTTGCCACCTTCTGGTCTCCTGCCCCAAATGTGTAATAAAAGTGCAAAGTTTGCAACTGTTACATGGCAAAGTTTGTTTACTGCTTCTTTGCTTTCCGGTTCATGCCAGAGTAATCTGGTCAGAGCTGGGCTGTTACAGTCAAGCTCTCATTTTTTTGGGAGGTGTCGTTGGTGCACTTCACCCCACGGCGCTTGCAGGGAAGCTTTTGGAGCAATAGGATCCTGTAGTGTTAATACTTGTTTGTTTTTCTTTAAAAAAAAAAAAAAAATCTTAAGCAGAACTGCAGAATTTAAGATTTCTTCTGCTGTAGCATAATTTTATAGAATGTTTTTAAGTGGGTTGAGAGTCTTTTGCTTCACTTCGTGTAGGATAACTGATTTTTGTCTTTTTCTCCCTTATCTCAGAAATATATATTGAGAGAAGTCTGTGGAACATTCTGTTCTGCAGTCACTGTCAATATTCAGACTTAAGCAGTCTGCACTTCCATTGTTTTAGCTTTCACTGTTTTGAAGATGGTGGTCCTATTCCTTCATGTTAAAATAATGTGAATTCCAACATCTGCACCAAACTCCAGTTTACACATATTTTGGTAGTTAGCATTCTTCTGGTTTCTAAGCAACTTAAATTGAATGAAGAATTAGATGTGGTTTATGATGTTTAATACTGACATACACTGTAAAGGTTTTCATTGTAGTTATCCCTTCTATTCAGTAGAAGCATAAGTTTAATCTTAAAGTTCAAGTTCTCTTTTAGGATATTAGGCTCTACAAAATCATTACTTTAGTCAGCCATCCTTGTATCTTTTTGTATCTTAAGGGAAAAAAACCCACAGTTTTTGTTAATCAGATTATGCCTTTCAGTTGCATCCCTAGGTGCAACTAAACTGGGATTTGATTTCCATTCTCAAAGCTTTTTGTGTGTGGTTTTTAAGGCTATTAAGTTGTTTCCATGGTTACTTTGACCACTGAATAAGAACTCTGGTCTTGATTGATGCTTATGAAACTTTTTTGTCCGGAGGCTACTTGGCAGTGGAAAATGTACGACTTGGAGGTTTTAAAAATAAGAAAGCAGGATTTCACAGGACTTTACCTTATGTTTTACTTTGACACTATTAAAAAACTTGTGAGAGGTCATCTTCCTCCTATTCCAGAACTGATGTTTGTCTGCTTTATATTGGGGTAGAGGCAAAGAAATATAATGTAAATGTAAAGCATTGTTTTGGTAGCTAAAATATTTGAAATTACTAACCTTTAAGTTAGTAACAAATAATTTTGGTTTTTTGTGTGCATCAGCGTGTGGCATCTGGTTATATTCAGGCATTGTAACAAATTTTATTTTGATAGCTGTTACTCGAGTATTTTTCTAGTATTGTTTCCCTAATATCAAGTTATGTAGAAAGCATAATGTATTACCTTGTGGATCCCACAAGCTTGTTAATTTTGAGTCTGTCTTGTCATATATGTGGATCCAAGTATCTTGTGGGAATTTTGCTGCAGGTTGGATGAAGTGTGTTAGATGTGGTCATCAGCCCAATTTATACAAAATAGAAGATGCGGGATTAGGATAAATTAAATATACAGGATAGATTCAGTGACTTAGGAAAGGATGATATGAGCATATAAAATGAATCTTGCCATCCCACATTATCACGTGTAATTTAACTACAGCCAGCCATAAATAACGTTACTTGTGTGGATATAGAACCTCCCTTCATGCTGTACTGCAAGAATATTAAATTTTGTAGGTCCATTTAGAGAGCCTGTAGGACCAAGAGACAGAGGTCATCTGCCTCTGATTTTGTCCTGTAACTCTCACTGTGATATGGACCCATGAGCCTATTATAAAATTGTGTATGTCTGAGGCAAGTGCTTTAATATTCAGTTGAACTGGATTGTCTCTGTGGGAACTTGGTATCTCGCAGTCTTAACTTGGCATGAAGCAGCTATTCTTCCTGCTGTGACTCCGTCATATGTGGTGAAGAAAGGTGAGCCTCATCCTAGCATCAGCTAGAGACAGGGTATGTTTCCAAATCTTCTGCCCAGTTCCGCCCTTCTACACACTTACTTATTTGTGCCCCTGCACCCCCTTTCTTTACCTCTTGCTCCCTTTTGGGGGGTGAGAGTATGTTTACTCCTGTTAGGGAGAAAGCCAGTGGGAAGAATAACCCTGAGGAGGTGTGTAGGGAAGAGAGAAGACAAAGTCAGCAGCTGTCCTGCTTACCCTCTAGCCAGCCTCAGCCTATGGACTTGGGGACTGCCTCATCTGAACGTAGCTGTTAGTTACCATCAACAGTTTACTTCTCTCTGAACAGCCCCTTCAGTCCATGTAAGGTTTTAGCATTCAAATGCCATGGGTTTCCATTTACTATTTGTCAGTGTTCTTCTTGGATCATGGGGGTCTATGGGGAGTTGTTCTCCTGGTTTGTGTCTATGGCTGGGACAGTATTCGGAAGATTGTGGTGTAGTTCTATTGGTTCCCTGCTATTCCTGTTGTTTATGTTTTTTGAGGCCACAAATGTGGGATTGGTCCATTAGGTGGTGTTGCATTTAGTTAACAGTTTTTTAGGAAGGTCCTGGAGGAGCAACTGTGCACTTTCTGCTTTCTTGGAATGATTTGTGTCTAGTAGCTGTCTGCGATTCCATAGTATCCTAACCATTTTTCATTTATAATGTGCTTTTTTTCTGCTTCAGTAGAATACGTTACTGTTTAAACATGTTCCAACATCACTGAGGATATGATGTCCTCATAGGTTGAAGCCAGTATGGTTGGCTTTTCTCAAGGCGTGCTTTTTTGCTCTGAAGAGCTATTGTGTCTTAAAAGCATGGGTATGTGAGTGACAAGAAGCAAAAGCTTGTTGTAAAATTAGGAAAATAAGTGATTGAAAAGAGGAATTTCTGTGGTATGCATTTTGGATTTTTGTTTTTTTAAGTCATACTGCTCTTAGATTCCGAGTCATGAAAGCCCTATCTTTGTACCTCTCCCCACAGTATCTGCGGTTGCTGTCAGGAAAATATAATAATAAGAAAAATCAGAGTACTGCTGTACCAAAAATTGCTAAGATAGGGTGGTGTATATATATAGACTGTAAAATATCTTTCAAGTTACTGTCATGATCAAATAATCTCAATTTATTGATTAGACTTATGCCAACAGTGTATTTAGCCCTCTCTAACTCTCTCCCATGGTGTAATGTTTCATGTATAGTAGAGAAGGGTAAATTAAAATAAATTAAAAATTCAAAAGTCTACTAAGAAGGCAATGAATTAAACGCTGATTGTTTGTGCCATGGTAAAAGGGAAGAACAGAAATTAGGGAATTGTAGGTGGATTTACTAACCCTGAAGGGGAGGAGGTAATTTTTGTTTGTTGTTCTTGTCTCTTGCACCCCCTCACTAGCATTCCAGCTGGAATACTTACACAAATTCCAAATTACAACCTTAGTAACGTGTCTAGTAAAAAAAACTAACAAGAATGCCAGTATTTTCTAACTATAGTTAGCTGCATTACTGTGCTACTTCCTTGCTTTTCGCTTACGTTCAAAGGAAAAACTGGAATATCACAACAAGTTTCTCTGTGCATTCTTCAACAATTTATGAAGCAAACTCACATGTACGGTATTGAATAATAAATAATAATATACATAATGCTAAATCTGTGTTTAAAAACAGCTATTGTGAAAGTTTTTAATTTCTAAGAGTACAGAGAAAGAAAATCCTTAGCCTCTTGATTTCCACTGAAAGTGAATGGGAACTCAGTAATTTAGATATCTTGGTGTTTCAAAAAAATGTCATATGTGATTATAGTCTCTAAAATATTTAGTCTTTTTATTTTAAATATATGCTTAGGCGGTACTTTTTAAGAACGGTGTGTTACAGCTAGCTTTCTAAACCTTTGAAGCTGCTTTTCTAATTCCCAGGATTTTAAACCAATAGTTATACTCCTATAATAGTTGCAATGGACTTCAAAAAAGAATATGAAGTTGCAGTTACTTAGTTTTTAGTTTCCATCTTGACTTGATGAAACTAGAGTTGTTTCCTTAGAATCATTACCTGTTACTATGAATTTTGTTTGAACAGAGAGAACTTTTGGAAGGTGGTAATTTAGTTGGTGTCAGAGGAATAAGAGAGTAAGTTTTATAGTTATGAAATGTTAAGAAAAGTTTGAATCTAGCATAGCATTCTTCAAGGTCATTTATCATACATAGCCCTCATGTGGTACTTGTGAGGAAAAAAGTATGACTAGAAAAAAAACCCCAAATAATCTTAACTATGTGCACCTTTGGAAATA